>JARJLF010001209.1:0-92417 GCA_029378395.1 Mycena leptocephala | reverse complement strand
AATTTAAAATCCCGTTCTTGTTCTGCATTCAACTCTTTTCCAGGCTGCTTACAGATCTTATCGATCAGCGTGTCATTCTCTTCTTTCGTCAATTTGGATGTTGGGTGGAAATAATCATGCGATACCACTTCCACTTTATCAGCGGTGTGGAAACTGTAGTAGCCATCTTTGTTCGGAGCAGGCAAGTCCGACAACTTATTTGCTGTGTATAATTTTCTCTCTGACTTCAATATTTCTGTCCATGTCCTTCGGGCCTTGTAAGGAGGGATGTATCTTGTGGTCTCAATTTCCAGGAGGCCATCTCTCGGTATGTCCAACCATTTGGCTGCGCGCAGCACATCTTTGATAGAATCCTGATTCCTTTTCAGAGCATCTGTCCTTCTACCAATTGTTATATCGTCGTCACAGTCCATATCTTCGTCTCCGAATTCCCCCACCTGGAGGTCATTTATAAATTCGTCTCTATCTCCGAGGATTGGGTTCTGCTTATATTCACCTCGCTCAGCCATTTTCTTCCTCATTATAGCATAGTAGTCATCACGGGCATCGTTGCACTCATAGCGTATGTTGAAATTCCGGATTAATTCTTCTTGTCTGGCCGTGAAGGTGTGTTCAAGAAATATTTGGTCCCAGTTCGATTCGGTATCTTTTAAATCCTCTGGCGTCCGCCAAGGCTTGAACAGAGTCATCATGGTTAGACAATAATATTCGCGGTCGCCTTTATCTGCTCGAGGTACCGCACCACCCATAAAATTTGGTATAATAGAGAGTTTGCGGTAGCCACCGGCAGCCACCGGGTGGCTTTTCTGGCATGCGGTGCCGGGTGGCTACGTCATTACGGTGGCTCCTGCAATGACACATTCGACACGTGTTCCAACATTCTTTATTCTACTGTGCATCACCTAAAGTGTCTAAGTTGACTCTTCCACCAGGTTGCCTGCCGGAATTATTGATAGTTTCATCCCATTCCTCAGAAATGGCCTTCAGAAGGGTAGTGAATTGGATGAATTGGATTCTGGACTCGAGAATGGCTTTCTGCATGGAAGTACGACGGAAAATGGTGGCTAGGCTGCCTCGCGACAAAAATGCGGCAGCCACTGCAACAGCCACCATAATGACGTAGCCACCTGGCACTGCATGCCGGAAAAGCCACCCAGTGGCTGCCGGTGGCTACCGCAAACTCTCTAATCTTATCCAGCTTCTGGAAGTCGCAATTAACTGCGTGAGTCATGAAGGCAGCTTCGTGTTCGGGCAGAAATGGATATCTTTTGTTTCGGTGTGCCCTCGTCTTTTGATTCTCTTTCTCTACAATTATTGCGTCTTCATCTTCTGAATTCCAGTCACTGTCATTGTCCGAGTCAGAATGATTTTCAGTGGATGTGTCTGAGTCCGCCAGGTCGTCATCTATAAAGTCATCAAGGTCACTATCTGCATCATACTCAGGCACATCGTCTTTATTGAAGGCGATCCCTTCGTCATTTTCCGTGAGTTCATTGTGGATTTTGACCTGCTCCTCAAATTCCCGACGCTCTTTGCGGGACCGTGCCTTTTTTTCCGAACACTGCACCCACTCATAAAGGTTGACACTTTCATAAACACGTCTAAACCGATAGTCATCAACTATGGACCAAGCCATATAAGATCCATCCTGGTTCCGAATTGTCAGTAATCTCGCCGTCATTTTGGTCCTCATCATCTTTGGTGGCTTATTGTTCCAGTAATCTTTACAAAGGCAACGTAAGACGCCACGCAAAATTCACGTACTTTGGCTACAATAATGATCAGGATTTCCGAGGATATACATTGAGGCCATTGGACTCCCTATCTCCATTTTAGTCGACATGGAGTTGATCATTTGTCTCATCAGTGTCTTTGCGGTATCTACCCCTGGGATCCATTGTCCAATGTTTCATGATTTCGCTCAAACACGTCAAACACTGAGGCAAATGCCTGGTAGCTTTTCAAACCTAGTTTTGAAACATAATCTGACACATAGGATACAACGGCTTTCACAGCGGTGCGAAAGAAGACTGTGACATCGGTATTGGAGGTGAAAAATAGGTTAAGGCCGAGAGAAGTGTTCAACTGTGGCTCTGACTTCTTGATGTTTATATGGCCGTCTTCATCAACGTGAGTGGTTTCAAATATTGGCGGGAAATCGGGATTTGCATACACCTGTTTTAGATAGACATCCGCGACGTTCGTAGTAAGTATGGGTTCTGGATTTATACTTCAATTTTTTCAATCCCTCCAGTCTTTTTTGGCCGCTTCATCCTCCTTGTCCCGGATAGTCTCTCTGCATTTATGCACGTTTGACCGCAACAATAAGTCATCCACCTCTTGCTCATAATTTTTCCACCATTCAGCAAGCCGCTGACAGTTCTGACATTTCTCCTGGTCATCGTTGTGAAATTCATCGCACAAAGGAGGAGGCACGGATGGTAAGGTCCGGGTGGGAACTTTATATGTTGGGCCCGACTGGAGATCCACTTCTTCAGGACTTGCCTCTGGGTCCGCATTAACTCTTTTTCTGACATCAGCCATCGATCCATGCATAAAATCTCCCTGGTGAGCAGACTCCAAATAATCTATCAATTTCTTTTGAAACACCGAATCTCCTCCCATGATTTTATCTCGGATTCTTGTGGGGAAGCCGCATTTTTATCCACAACACTGAATGCAGGTGGAGCGTCAATCGTCCTTGCTGTTCCACAGTTGCATAATAACCATCGGTATGACCATAAAGACCTGGGAGTTCTGACTCCCAGCACAGAATATCCTTGATAAGACTTCAACCATGTAGTGGAAAAATCTAGCGGCCGCTACGGGGTTTTTTGACATCAACAGATTTCGTTCTTTTGAAGTTCGGAGTTCCGGATGATAGATAGTGTCCTCTTGGGCATAATACAGGGCTAAAGGATGGCTTGCATCGTCCCACGCATTGTGATGAACCATTTAGGTGCCCCAAGAAATGCTGGTTGACCAAATTTCATTTCTCATGTGTTTCTTCGATGTTGCGGATCCCATTACATGCGCACCGATAGCATCCAAATCATTCAACAGTGCGAAGCATTGTTTCTCGGCCTCATTAGTAGGTTTCACATGCTCTCCGGCGCCATCCGGTCTGCGATACTAGCAACAACTTGTGGATTCATTGCTAATAATCTTCGCGAAATATCGGCAAATTTGGAACGCTTAATAATGATATTACTTCCCTGTGTTGATCCTTTCAATTGCTCATGGTTGAATGCTACCATGGGAAAGTAATCATCGGTCTGAAACCGTTTGTCGTGGTACAGTAAGAGGTTTCGCTTGCGTGTCATGTCCCCGAGTTTATTTTTGTGAACAGCATGTCCAATTCCACCCTTGCCATAGGGGAAAAGCCATGGAAACATCCCAGGATAGGCCTTCACATTATTGTACAGTGATTCAGGTATATCAGCTCTGCCAATGGCCAGCATGTCGCCTTTCTGTGTCAAATGCTGTAGTGCCACGGCCTTAATGGTGGACATTGAAGCCGTTGAATACTCGGCGCCGGTTAAACCATGCACCGCAAACGTGCATTCACCATCCATCGTGCCGTGCTCAAGATTTTTGTCAAAGACACTGCGGGCATCTGCAGGGATAGAATCGGTTGGTTCTCCTTCAGTGCGTTTATAGTCTACAGCCACAGGAATGTCACGGTGGGCATATGAAAGCAAATTTTCTTGAGATATCTCCAAGTCGCTGTAATCTTCATGGTTCAATTTCAGCCATTCTAGAGCGTCGGCAACTTTCTGTCGTCGCACCAACATGGGAGTTCGATCAAAATCCTCTTGGGTGGGTGCGGATGAACCTGTAAATATAAAGGCTAGTACCTCACTGATTTCGTCTCTGCTGGGCGGTAACTTTAAATATACTTTCAGAGCCGGTTGCGCAAACATGATCGCATTTGCGTGCATTCGAACTCTACCAGAATTTACTCTGAGTACACATCGATTATGTCTAACTCTCGCAATCATGACGCCTTCTGCTTCTGCATACGTTAAACCTTGTAGCTGAGGTGGAATGGTACCAACCCAATTGTAATTTGCCAAGGCGTAGCGTGGGATGAGTTTATTCAGAACGGGACTTTCACATTCGACGCAAATGTGGGTGCATCCCTCAGCTAATACAGGACCAGGAAGCTCAAGGGTCGGATCTGAAGAACGAAATCTCTCTCTTCTGGTAACATTCTCACCAATTAAATGTTCAAGAGAGCCCTTAAACTGATTAAGGGGTGTCAATTCGTATTGGGGAGTTAATCGACCACAAACAGCGCAACCTGCCTCTAGAAATTGGTTGGGTTGTACACTCTCAGAAGAGTTTGTGATAATTCGATGCAAAGTGTGCTGGTGTGCCGGTCGCAGCGGAAAACTTGTGTTTTTTAGTCGCTGCTGGTAGACCTTGCGGAGAAATCTGACTTGTTTCGCTTGATTCATGATATCGAGCTTCAACTTCAAGGTATAAGCCTCAGACGGCAATGACTTGACCTCCTTTCTTTTGGTGTATGCCTTCGCATTTTTTGTGGCTATTTTGGATTTATTTTTTAATGCTCGAGGCTGATGCGGCACAACATTGACCATACTCATGAGCGATACAATATCGGGACAGTTACAGACATGCGACAACATATGTTCTTTAGCTTCACCAACAGACAGCCTAGAATACATTCCTACTCCGTGCATCCGGGCGACACTTGTTAGCTCCGGACGAGTAAGGTTCGGGATAAGATCGTGCAAGGGAAGAGTGACAGATACAAGCAAGGGGCTTCTTTCGAAAGCAGCATCAACATCTTGCATTTTGCACTGATATTCAAACATAAAGGAGGCACCAGATAATCCCTTCAATCCGTGGTCATTATGCAGGTATTTCGCGATGACTTCCCCAGCAAATTTGCCATGTCTTCCTCCACCAACGAGAAATCTACTGTCCTCCCAACTACTGTGTAAGTTCTCTGATTCATGAGTATCGCCTCGGAAGGCCATGGGTATGCATAGGTTACGAAGAATTCGGGTGACAGATTCAATAATAGCGCCGCAGGCAACATAAATATTATAATCCCCCATTGCTGGGTCACATTTCGATTTTATAATCAATGCAAGGTGCGGTTTTAGCTTCAAAATACCCATGAACGGGCTAGATTTCAATTTCAATTTCATGCCCAGTATCGGGCTGTAATTTATTTTCATTTTCATGCCCAGTTTCAGGCTGTAATTCATTTTCATTTTCATGCCCATTATCAAGCAGCCCAATATTAGGCTAAGTTTACCCACAGAGGGGCGTGCCACGAGACCCCGTCGGGTACCCGAAAGACACAATATGACACGCTTCACATCATGTGCTGAGGAGGTGGGCATCCACCCCCGTGCCATAAAATCGACATCGCCCCGTCGGGCAGCCGTCAGGCACGCATACAGACAGGATTCGAGCAAGGATTTGCCCAAATCAAGTCGTGGGCAGGATTCAGACAATGGTGTGTCCGAACCCTGCCATGCTGGGCAACGTTCAGATGCGAGAGCGTCTGAATTAAGCCGGACATCTATCGCGTCAAATGGGGTATTGAATATAAGACACAGCCACTCACCTGGGCCGCCACAGCGGGTAGACACCGAAGGCAGGACAACACCAAGCGGAATTAGAGCCACGACAGCTGTTAAAAATTAGAGGGTTTATCGGACTGGTAGAAGGACAAACCACAGCAGATGAATACTGAGCAGAGCAAGAACAGCAAGATGGAGAATTTGTTTTGCGCCAGTAGATTCGACCAAGAAGAGTGCCTAATGATGCGAAGTGGCAATGCAATGATGCGAGGTGGCAGTGCAGGGTCTGCGAGCCCGCCGTGGTTTTTACACACAGGATCGACAAGTAGAGCAGATAATATATTAGAGCCAAGAGACGAAACAGGAGCGAGAACCTCAAGGAGTATAGGACCATCAAGAGGCAGGGGAGGACAAGGGCGACGTTCTGGGGGGGGTTAGCATCCGGTGACCGGTACGCAAAAAAGGGCAGGCACCAGGAGGCTCTGGTTCAGTATGGATTGTAACTCGCATAGCTGATATATACTGGTTAATGGCAATAGCACTCGCAGGGGTCTTGTAAGTTCTTGTCTGGCAGAGGCAAGGCAGAGGTGAGAGTTGGAGACAAAAGATATCAAAGATGCCAAAGAAAGTCGGAGGTAACAGCCGGAGCCGGAAGCTGTGTCGTCTGATGGAAAATTGACAGAATCATGTGGAACCATCAGTGACGAGAATGGAGAAAAATAGTTGTCCGCCGAATCCAGGAGGACCAGAGAGCACGAGAGAAAGAAAATTCAGAAGGCAGAAAATGTAATACTTTGCGAGGCCAAAGTTGAGGCCAAGAAGTAAGAAAGACAGACTTGCTGGGTATTAAAAGGAAGTAACCGAAATCAGATGGACATCAACAATGTCAACAAATAACGACAACTTCAATCAAAACTGAGGGCTGAATTTTGCCGAAAATTGGCAGGAAACGGGATCACAAGAACGATTCCTAAATAAATTTAGGACTCGTAATACCCAGAATCAATTTGTTCAATAAAGACCACTATTTTCAAACATGGTTTCATGGTATCTGAACTAAAGAATGTTGAAAGCCATATAAGATATTCATTCCAGTCGACTGGTCCTTAATTCAAAGTCAAGACAACTTTGTGATTTGCCTCCGCATCAATCTGAGCTGAGGGGACACTGCCGCGCACTGACGCGGCGCTGCGGGGAATTGCCGCGGCAGTGCGGGGAATTGACGAGGCATTGCGGGGAACTGCCGCGGTGCCGCGGGGAACTGAGAAAATGCCGCGACTGCCGCGGCACTGCGGGGAATTGACGAGGCATTGTGGGGAACTGCCGCGGTACTGCGGGGAACTGACGCGGCACTGCGGGGAACTGACGCGGCATTGCCGAGGCGTTGACGCGGCAGTGCGGGGATGTGACGCGGTGTTGCGGGGATGTGAGGGGATAAGTGTCGCACAGACCTTGGTATATTGTGGGTATTCTGAGTTAATTAAAGTTCTTGAAAAGTGAGTTGACCATGATGACAATACAACAGCCAGGTCTGACTTCATTTGTGAAGCAAAGTCACAACCTCCTGCCCTTTATTAGAAGTCCTTTGGCCAGATGACTCTTCAAATTGATGTCCTTAGGTGTTATATATGCTTGCACAGTATTTTGATCGCTACTGGGGCGGGAGTTCATGGTTGGAATCTATCTTGGGATGATTCCGACATATGGTTGAAATTTTATTCGATGATTTTCTTGTGCTAAAAGACGTATTTAATTGTAGGAACATTCCTCTCACTGGATTTTAGCTTCCCAACATGCTGTGGAAGGAGATAAATACTGCGCGGCACTTCGCCCTCGCCGCGGCAAATGCACAGCCACCGCCGCGTCAGTTCCCCGCAGTGCCGCGTCAATTCCCCGCAGTGCCGCGGCAGTCGCGGCATTTTCTCCGGGCCCGTAAAAAAGACATAGGGTTAGGGTTAGCCTTCTTCACTCTCACCCGCCCTTCCCACCGAGAACTTTCCAATATCTTCGCATGACACGTCCCCTCTACGAATTGGACAGTGAACGGAAGTAATACGATGAGCGCGCGACGCTCGCGGGCGATGACGACAGTGCGAAGATCGACGGCATCGAATTCCAGGTCGGCGTAGTCGAAAGGCCAGCGTAGTCAAAGGCGTGGGGTCAAAGACGCCAGTCAAAGGTTAGGCCGTGCAATTGGAGGTGAACGCGACAGCGAGGACTACGATGCGATTTAGTTGACTAGGGCATAAGATTTGGGTTGCCCAGGGAGTAACAACGGCGACCGGCGCAGTCGAATTGGCTAGAGTTGTGCACGGAAGGAAGAAAGAGGCGGTGTGGCTGTGTCGATCGCCGGATCAATTAGGCCTCCCTTGCCCTCTACTGCCATCGTTCATCTTACTCGCGAGCTGACCTCCGTCCAAGACTTTTCAGCTCGACTCTCTGGCTCCTTGTACTCAACTATTAACCCATTGGCCCAACCCCAGTAGCTCGGGCTGTCGACGCGTCGTGGCGCAATCGTGGCATACTTCATAATTGTATTCTGTGCCACGTTCAACGCGTTAAAACTCACGATGTCTGAGATCTGTCATTTCTACGCGTGTTCTGCAAACTTGTGCGGCTGGCTCCGGTTTTTTCACTTACGATGGTCTGTTATCGCAGATGGATGGCCGATTGGAGGATAATTTCGGTGCGTGTACCTTCTTCCATTATATTCCGTTTATTAGAGTCAGTAACTAGTGTTCCCTGTGACACAGACCCATGATATGATTTTTTACGCCGCCCAAGACGCGTCGTTGTGCTCTGTAAATTCAAACACAAACACGCGGCTCCAATCTCTGCGTGCAATCTAGAGCACGGTGCCGTTTCCTTCCCCATCCCGCAGATTCCCAGGAATTTTTCAGCCTCGCTATTTTGGGACGCCCCGGATCTCTGTGCATCGGGCTGGATAATGGAATCGGCCGCCGTAAATATCCTTCATTTCTGGTGCGTCTTCGGTGTTTTCTGCAGTTCGGACGTATACTTATTTCACTGTGTTCACGTCCAGGCTGGTATCTCCGGATCGTATATTTCTGAAGCACTCATTTATGCTGAGTTCAAACAAAGGCATACAGCCCTCGCGTTATGTACGTCCAGTGAGTCTTCTGTCATTATTTTCTGTCCGTCCGCTGTGAGCCGTTATGTACGGTCCTAGCCTTATATGCACGCAATTGCATCAAGGTGACGTTCCCTTTTCCCATCGGGCATTCTGTATCTTGCGGGCAGTGGAGTCGCGGCTCCGCCGTGATTACTTGCCCTTTTGCGCGCCGCTGGTGCCACATTTTTGGTGCGGGCGACGTTCCATATATTCTTTGACGAAGCTCATATCTCTACCGCTATTTTAGTATTTTTAGTTGCTCCTTGAACGTTGCTCCAGCATCCTCCAGGCGCGGGTATTCAATTCCCGAGGGGTTTGGATGTTTCCATGTGCTGCCCAGCGGTGCACGTCGAAAGACATCGTTTCTTTCTCAGCAGACTCGGAAATTCTTCGCCATCGTACTCTGGTGCGTGATTCTTCCTTTCAATTATTCACCGACTCTCGTTCGCACTTTTTTCGGAGGATTCGGCGTGTTTTAGGTTTGTTTTCCTGGCCGCGGCCCATGGAGTTTCCCTTGCAGCCTCTGATTTGCGTGCTCTCGACGTTCCGCAGCCTTTCATTTTAATTTGGCCACCTCATGCCGCGCCGCGTTCGCGGCACATTCTCTCAACTTCTCGTTCCGTTCCTTGCTGAGCACAGTTGACGCGGGGTGAAGTCCAGAGTTTGCTGGATGTTGTGGGGGGGACGTCGTGGAATTCCCCTCCACGACGTCCGTTTATGCTCTTTCTTTTCTCTCCTAATATTTTTTTCCTCCGTTCTGAGGTTCAGAACGCCCGGCCATGCTGCGACGCAGCCGCGGGCGGCGATGTCTCAACATAACCGCATGACCGAGGGTTTTCAAAATCCTAATATTTTCTCCCGAGATCCTTTTTTTTTCCCCTACTGCTGCCGTGCCGTTCTGTACCCCAACCACAAAACGGGTGGCTGTGTCCGGGCATAGCCATGACTGTGGCCGTCATCCACCGCTAACGATCGCTCAAAGTGGCTCAAAGTGACTTGCCTCAAACGTGTCGAAAAAGGCTAAAAAACGAAGAGAAAGCCCCACGACGCGAGCGCTGACAAAGCCTGGGCGACGCCGGTTTGAGGAAACCTTCCCACGACATCCGTGGAGCTGTGGTATCGATGGCGAGCGACGGCTCAAAGTGGCTCAAAGTGGCTTAGCGTCGAATGTGCCGAAACCCGCTGGTGGGGTCAGAAACGGTTCGTTAAATATATAGCATGTAAATTCACAACCGTTCTTAGATATATGAAGTGAGTATACAGAATTGGTATGTCATTCATGAACGCTGGATATGCCATCCGCCAGCCGAATTGTTAGAAAAGCAGTCCTCGACCAAATCGGAGGTCCGCCAGCCATACTGAGTGGACTGACGCCTAAGAATACGGTTGTTATTGTAATGCAGATTGCGAGATATCTGATGCTCTGGAATACCTGCATGATGATGAAATAAATCAACACTCGCTACGCGCGTCGTCGCTAGGCATGCCGTCGAGGACTGGCTTCTGGTCGATAGTTGTCGCCTGTTTGTGGACGTGGATGGATAGGCTGGGATATTGTGTATCGCTGAACTGCCCGCGGGGGAGCATCGGGATGTTCCTGGCTTGCGGCTCGACGTGGCGATACCGGTACCAATTGCGCAAATTGAGGCTGCGAGTCGTCTCAATTAAGATTAGGAGGGGGGGCAATGTCCGATACGTACGTGGCAAGCAAAGAATTTCCCGACACTGTATAGATACAGTTAGCACCAGGGATGGTGGGGAGACTGAACACACACCTTTCGCGATTGAGAAGAAGAATGCAGTGAATATCCAATAATGAGGCATCGCAATGAACTGGATAACAAATCGCAATATGTATATAAATCGCCCAAGGACACACAGATGAGACGCACGCAAGTGACCGCAGCCACGACCACGGCACTACGGATGTGAGGTATGAGGTATGGCGAAAGTGCAGAGGTGATTGGGGAGCCTACCAAGTCATACTGACAGAAAGCCGATGGTCAGGATGACTTGAATGTCATTTCGCGTGTAGGACTTACATGCCATCATTCACCGTAAAGACCAGAACCGCGTCCACCGCCTCGTGCGACCTATCGGCATGAGGCACGGTGAGACGTTCTGTGTAAATGAAGGGAAGCACCCACATCGAGTATCCCTCGCGTATGCACCTCAAGAAATACCAGCGGGAGCCAGCGATAACCAGTTCTGTGCATGCGGATACGGATAAAGTGGCGATTAAGATTGCCTATGTGCTGTTAGCCGTTGGGATGATAGAGCGGTAGGAAAGCAGACCTTGTGTGGAAGGAAGTTGTGGAACGTCTTTGCCTGGAACCTGGCAAGAACTGGATTGGCGCGAAAATATCTGGGCCGACATGATGCTCACAATGTGATACCCCCGGCTGGATAAGATGTGGTCAACTTTCCAAATAAACAGATGGCTCTGAACAGCTGAAACGTACCATAAGCCACCGCTGGACATGCGTAGAGCTTAGACAAGGTTTAAACCGGAGTGTGGAAAAATACCGAGACGGGCGAAGCAAAGCATAGCCTGTGGATATTGTAGGTGGCGGTATTTGACGAAAAGGTAAGCATACGCACGATAGGAATCGTAAAGTACAGATTGCCCTTGCTCACTGCCCTCCGATTTAGCACGAGCCATGGAAGACTTGGAGTAAGCCAACGAACATTTGTGAATCCTCGTCAAATAAAAGCTGAAGGTTTTCAAAGACCAGGATCATTAAGGGTAGGACGACAAGGACCATTTGAGTGCACATACATATTAACGCTAAAAGTGATGTTGACCGTCATGATGCTATTGAGCTGGATGTATCAATTATTTCTGAGACCGAAATCCCTTTGTGGATAAACGTACCGCGAACCCGCTGGGGCAAGAGAGTTAAATTCGCATCTAGTCGGCACACGAAGATAGAAGGATGCAGGAGGAAGAAACAACGCACGGGTGGATGACAGCCGTGGCGGCTGGATTCCCATAATTGTCGATGGCGTAGTGCCAGACCGCCGTACATATCAGGGCTGTGTGCGCCATGTCCACTAGCCTGCACACATACCAGGGAAACATATCAACGTCAACAAGGAAAGGCCAGATATTCGAAATACCGCGCACCAGATCCAGGAAACCTGTCGAAAAGTGAGGACTGGGTCCAGACTGAGGAAAAGCAACAAGCATGTCGTACCAGGAACTTATACCGAGATGAGTCGTTGGGGAAGATTTGGAAGTAGAGAAATATTTGGAAACTAAGCACGGCTGAGAGTCTGTGGTGTGTGGATACGGAGTTAGCCGGAGACTTGTTGGCTGCGGCAAGGGGGAAAACGCGAACCCGACAGCCACCAAGCAACCGACTTGCGCGGCGCCAATGGTGAGGTGTATATCTGGCACAGTCACTGTGGACATGGATAACGTGAGCCAGGAACGGGGGATCGAGAACAAACCGGCCAGATGCTGCGGGGGGTTAAATCAGAAGATAAGAGTGTGGTGGGAATGGGAAAAACAGAGCAAGAGTGTGCAACTTTCTCTGCTCCACGATGCAATTTGGTCTCGATTCAGAAGTTGTCCCACATGCAATGTATCCTATTGTTAGGAGAAAGATGAAGATGGACGATAGTAGAATGAGCGCTGAGAAGAGACGATTGGCCTTTTCAAACGAAGAAGTTATACCCATTGGGTGCTCGGGCCACAAGCAGCCAATACAATGCCTGAAGTGTTTAGCTTGCGCAGGGATTCCTGAGCATTAGATATCTCGAATAGCAACTGTCATTTTCGGGCGTCAGTCAACTTGAACGGCGGAGCTCCTTCCATGAGGTGTAGAGATGTCGGAGAAATACTTTCTAAAATTTCTTCAAAGTGGCACACTGGTGACTGCTTTGTCCCCGCAATTGAGGGCTTCTCGAGGCAAGGTTGGTTTCAAAGCTGGTTAAGTTAAGGTTGACATGTACATCGACAGATGGACAGGCTTGAGAGACGCGAAGCTTCAAGCTGCGGGAGGCAGTGTCAGATGCTTATCACTGCCGTCTCGGCTAACCGGCTAACTCGGCGCCTAAACAGTCACTTCCTTTTTCCTACCCCTATCAGTGAAGCACGCTCATTTATTATTGCGCCTAAGCCTGTTAATGAGGAATGTCGCGCCCCTTGCGAATTCGACTAGAATTCGAAGCAGCGGCGGCCCGCGAGCAAGTTGGTGATGTTCCGAATCCGCCTCAGTGAAGACTCGTTCTCATTCGCTCTTTTTTATAGCTGTACCTTGCGGCGATGATGATATGCTTTGTTGATTGCTTCGCCAGTTCTCATTTGAAACCTTCTTCAACCGGCAGCCTGCGACAATCCGATCGACCTGAGATCACCAGCGGGAGGAGGAGGAGGAGGAGGATGAGGAGTGTATTACTGCGTTGGTCCCTATGAGGAACAAGCAGGTACTGTACGGGTTTTCTCAATCGTACTGAATACAGTCAAATTCGGTAAATCTTCAGGCGACATGGAAGATCAATGGAGGGTACTGTCCGCAGATGTGGCCCATTCTCTGAGCCACCTGCGCACTCCCGGTTGACGACTCCCTCGGAGTCCCCGCATGCGAAACGATGGGATGTCACTCGGGTTTTCTTTCTTCAGGACAGATCCCTGCTTCAAATCAAGCTGTTCCATCTCGGTTGGCGTCGCCTAAGCTGGCCTGCGATGCCCGAAGCCAACGCGGACCAAGTTCCACCTGTAAATTAGGAATCCACTGGCAATGCGCACAGCCTCCGCCGGGGCTCCGCTCTACTCCGAGTCCAGTTCTCGTTTCTTTCCGCTGTCTTTCACAACTGGCTCGCGAGAGCCTGCTACATCTCTCGAAGTCTGTCATCTGTCTCGGGAAAACAGATATAGAACGACCAGCTATCTCGTCACTGGCAATGCTCGGTCAAAGCAAGGAGTACTGTCCTTCACCCATCACATGTTTTCCCAAGCGACGGCCGTACAAATTCCGGAAGACCTACTTGCTCAAGACATTTGATGCCGATATATCAGCAGAGCAGGTGGAAACACTGCACCGCTGCATTCACACCCGACTCGGAGTAAAAGAAGCTAAAATTGAATATTCTTGCAAGTTTCCTCGAGCACTGCAAGGCGGATATTGTGCCTTGAGAAGCAACAGAAACGCTTGAAATTCGGATCCTGGCCTTCTTGCCTAATTCTATATTTCAGATCTGGGGAGGAGACTTCGCGAGTTCGCGACCCTATACTGACTTCCGTCACGAACCAATGAACCGCGGCTCAGACGAAATTAACACTTCATCTGCTCTCTCTTAGATAAAATTAGGAGTCTTCGCAGTCGTCCATTCTGGTCGACGTCCTCGGTAAAATCCTTTTTCAGGCATTTGGACCACGCGAGTATAATAGATCCTCCGAGTCCCCCCAATAGCGATCCAAATTCTCGTAGATCCTCGTCCGGCCCCAGTAAAATCAGAACACGGATAGCTCGCCAATTCAGAAGCTCAGAACTCCCGTGGTTACAGTGTCGGCGCTGGATCGACCCACCAAGGTCAGCGAAAAATCAAACTACTCACTTGGTCTTGGTTCAACCTCTAGCAGTCGGCGAAAACAGCTGTCCAAATTGGCTTACAGTACTGCTTTCAAACTTTTTGCAGCCCCCAATTTTTTACAAATACTGACGTGCCTCCCTGCATCTCGGAGTTTCGTCCGCCGTAGTTGGCTCGAGTGACGGTCGAGGCTGACCTCCCCGAGAAAAATTTGGACCCCATCCGGCAAACTCGGTATCGTGAAATTTTTGGTCGAGATTCAGGGTCTTTCCCTTGGTGAGCCGCGTGACGGCTAGTACTAGGGTTCTTCTTGGGCGCCATCTGCAGAAGAGACAAAGTGTGTCCACAGGTACGCGTGCAGACCACAGCTAAACGTGACTGGACCACAGGGAACAGGGTCGCCGGACGGTGCACTTCTCAGCCGTACTTAATGGTCTCCCTGGCCTCGCCGTTTGTCCAGATTGCCCACGGACGCTTCCTTACGGATGTCCGCACCTCGACGATCCCAATAGGCGACTTTTCATCTCCTCTTACCGCGCCCGCTGCGCTGGCGTCGATGCGACGTCGAACGTCACTCTCCGCCACCGAAGCCGAAGGCTACGCCCATGGCCTCCTTCACACAGGGGGCAAAGTGCACGGCACTTGTCATACTGGCATCTGCACGGCATCTGCATGAAATCTGTCAGGTACTTGCACGCCATATACATGGGACTTGTACAGCACGGGACTTGCAGGGCATCTGCAATTAAGTGTGAAGCCGCGCGCTCACGTTAGTATTCAGTCAAGCTAGTTCCGAGTTGTAAAGCCACGCGCTTACCTCTAGGGCTAGAAGCAACCCGTGGGCCGTGGCCGGTTGATATTCCCGGCTCGTCTCAGAAGACTCGCTCTCTCGGACAGGTTGTTCAGGTAAACTACATTGATTATATAGAGGTTCTTTGACTCTCACGATTTATAACGAAACCAACCCGGATCTCTAACAGACGCACTTAGGCGCACGAATACCGTCTCCTTTATTGGAATCAGAGCCTTGCGTGGGCGGCGCAAGTTGTGCCAGAGTCGGAAAGAGTTGAATGCCATGCATGGAGTCCATGGTCAGGAAGCCGACACTTGGTTTGAAGAATATCCGGAGCAGTTGAGCCAATTGAGGTGCGAAATGTGCGAGACAAAAGATGAAGGAGAAAGGGAAGAAGGATTGACGTGGCATGCCATCAACACAACAAGGGTGACTCGGGTGACTCGGGTCACTACCGTAGACCTGATGAGCAAACCTACTTTTCCTTCATTTTGCCTTCCACCTCATGTACCAAAAAATGTGAACAGGCAAAGGTTCTTAGAATTACAAACCAGATGTTTCTATGAAACATTGAAATGGTGCGTATTCAGTTGGATGAGGATCCAGAAAACTGCGAAATTTCATGGCATTCCAGCTGCCAATCTTCGTCGTTTTGAGGCAGCGCAAGGCGAACCAAATCATTTGACATGGGTTCGACAAAGAGCATTGTGGGTCATCACTGTTCGGCTACCAAGGGTTAGCTTGAAATAGGCTAGATCCTGCGTGTTGTGTGTCGATCCAGTTATTTTGTCAAGACAAGCCCTGGTTCGACCTGGCTTTGGCGGGACAGTGAATAACCCGGCCGGGACAATAATCGAATAACCCGGTCTGGAGTGATCGCGACGGACAACGAGAGGGCAGCGCTGAACAACCTGGCTCTGCAGGGGAAGTTTGGCTGTAGCCGTCGAGGCGGGGTGTCGCGAGACTCGTGAAAGGCGGTGGAGTAACCGCCTGGTCACCGAACTCGAGGGTATCTCGAGGAGGAGATGATGTGCATACGAGTGTCGTTCGTGGTCATGTTGAAAAAGTGCTGCGCCGTTGTCAGGTCAAAGTAGACTTGATATTAGACGAGGTAGAATCTAAAGTACATGTAGATTCTACTGAGTTTATATACTGTATCCTATGAAACTGATGGTTGCTCCTTCTATGAAATAATCGTTCCAAGCGAATACGAATAACCCCCTGTTGGTTATTTCGTATGTGTCGCCTTGTCCATTGCTTGTGATAACCCGGGATACCCGGGGCTAAGGTTGAGGGAAAATGTTGGAAGTATGCCAAATCATGACATATTTGTTGGAATGACTTGCACATTCACGAGTCATATTGGTGGAACCTTGTAGAATAATATGGAACAATCTGCCAGTAGATGACTTGTACGGAGTCATACCGAGTCATATTGACTCATTAGATTTTTAGTATATAAACCCCTGTAACTGTAGATACAAATAAGTAAGTAACTTAACCCGAACCTTGATCTAACTGATCAAACCCCTGCACGCTATATCCGAACCTAAGATCCTGTGGATAACTACGCTCACCCCGTATCGTGTAAGCTTCCAAGACCTCCTCGGCCCCTTCTAGTCTAATAGGTTATTGGCCCCCGAACACGACTATCCACAAGTAAAACCCCTTTACTTTTCCGACTCCAACCCCAACACCTCCGTGTAACTCCTTGACCATGTCCAACCACGTTTCAACCCGCATCAAACTCCTCAACGAGGACAACGCCAGCTGGATGCCATGGAAGCGACAAATTACCGCTATTCTCCGCGACAACGAGCTAGAGGGCTATGTCGATGGTAGCGATAATTATCCTGCGCCTGCTGACCCGGCAAAACCTACTACGGACGAAGCTAAAGCTATTGCTAAATGGAAGAAAGGGGACGGAAAGGCTCGATCGAAGATTGAACTTGCTTTGGGAAATTCGCAGATGATACATCTTGCTGGAGCTCAAACGGCCGCGCAAATGTGGAAACAACTGTGCACTGTAAAGGAAGTGCGAGGACAGCTGGGACTTTTGTCATATCGTCGGAGACTCCATCAGACGATCGCCGCAGAAGGCAGTGACATTTCAGCTCATATCGCTGAGCTTCACTCTATGCAAGGAAAATTAAATACCATGAATTCGTTGGTGAGCGACCAGGAAGTCATAACCGTTCTGATCTCCTCTCCTGGAATCCTGGGAAAGTTTTACTAGTTCCTATTTGGCTGCGAACAACGGCCATTTCAACGTAAACTCACCGATGCTCTCCTCGACCACATCGGGTCCTAATTCTATTGCCACCGTAACCTCGCATTACTTGGTTGCGATCATCCTGGATGAATATAAGTGAAGGAAGGAGAAGGCAGAGGAATCTAGTACAGGATCAGCGGCAATGTTCAGAAAGAATTCGAACAGATACTCCTTCAAGACCCCGAACGACGTCAACGACAGATGTTTCAACTGCGGTGCAAAAGGGCACATGGCACGGGATTTTGGGGTAAGGGCGGCGCCAAGGAAGGCCAGCGCCCAAAGGGCTATTTTAACGGGAAGAAAGGGCGATGGAATGGGAAGAAGAAGAACTCAGCAAACGTTGGAGAACCAAAAGTTTCCACCACCCCTACAAACCATGACACTGGCGGCAAGTGCTGAACTTCCCCGTTTCGATTCGTGTTTATCCAAAGACGCATGACTAGCAGATTCTGGTTGTAGTGTCCATATCGCTAATAATCGAGATTGGTTTATCGATTACGAACCTCTCGAAGGCGAAACTATTAACAGGCTCAGTGAACAAACTGTTCAAGCCCGTGGACGTGGCACTGTGATCCTCAAAAGTCAGATTGATGGCCTAGAGGAAACCATTCGGTTATTCAACACATTGTACGCACCTGCAATCCGGAATAATCTCTTGTCGGTTACTT
Organism: Mycena leptocephala; assembly: GCA_029378395.1. Classification (NCBI taxonomy): domain Eukaryota; kingdom Fungi; phylum Basidiomycota; class Agaricomycetes; order Agaricales; family Mycenaceae; genus Mycena; species Mycena leptocephala. Next base: position 74,455 of record JARJLF010001209.1, on the reverse strand, counting down.
GTATTGATGACGCCAGAGGAGATGCCACATTCAAGAACAGAACAGCCCAAATTAGAAATAAAGACGGGAGAATAGTTTGAGAGGCAAGAAGAAGTACCGCTTGTATTGGCTCGAAGCGCGAGCCTGCATTAATAAAAGCGGGAACCAAGCTAATGTTGGGAAGGCAGAGGAAAATAGTTGGGAGACATGGCACTGTCGGTACGGTCACATTTCTGAAAAATTCCTCATTGATAATAAGCCTGTAACCGGACTCACTGTCGATCCCACTAGCAAGCCCGAAACCAAGTGCGAACCGTGTATCAAAGCCAAGATACATCGCACACCATTCCCGAAGAAAGCCCTCCACTGCGCAAATGAAGCGGGTGAAGGCACCCACAGTGACCTATTGGGTCCTGCTCGCACACGGTCGACCGAAGGAAATTATTACTATATATCCTTTACCAATGATGTGACTCGCCGAATAACCATTCTATTTTTGAAATCTAAGGACCAGGCAAAAACGAAGGTCATGGATCATATAGCTTGGTTAGAACGGTAACACGGGTTGAAACCCAGGTGCATAAGGGTGGACGAAGGAAGTGAGTACCTAAATGCGCAGCTAAAGTCAGCACTTGCGGCAAAAGGTATTGAACTTCAAATTACGGTGATAAGTGAGCTCCGAACCTAGTATGGAAACCAACAGAAACAGCCTAAACAAAATACTACCACCAAAGAATTGGATGGAACAGACGAATCTAATCCAAACAACCAATAGTATGCAGCAAGTGCAGTGTAACGTTCGTTCCAGAGGTACCAGACAAGTGTCAGTCCCTGATTCAGAGCCTTGTAAAGGTTGATCGGGAGAAATTTTAGTTCAAGAAGTCATTGTAAGACGAAGCAAGTGTTTGATATGTACGAAACTAAGAGATCCAAAGGATATCTGTTTCGGACACCAAGACACGAGTCAGTTACGACTGATGAGAACGATGGAAACTAAGGAAACCAAAGGTTTCTAAAGCTTCCAGCGCAAACAACACAAAGAGATTTATCGGAATGAACCGAACCGTGAGGTTCACCAATATTCCGAAGCGAAACCAAAAGTTCCGCAAGGTTTTAACAAAGATGGTGGTGGTTCAAGACAACAAGACAACAAGACAGGCGATTCCAAATGATTCCCAACTGATTCCCAGCGATTCAAGGTCCAAGACCAGTGATTCTATATGATTCCAACGATTCAAGACCCAAGGCCAGCGATTCTATATGATTCCAACGATTCAAGACCCAAGGCCAGTGATTCTATACAATTCGATATGATTCAAGACCCAAGGCCAGCGATTCTATAACTTCCAACGATTCAAGAGCCACGCTCAGACGTTTTATCCAATCCAACAATGGTGATATTCTAACTCCTACAAACTTTAAGCTTGTAGGTGACTCGAAGATCGACTAGAATCCTCCCAGGCGCAAGCACAAGGCTTACTAGTGGGGGGAGGATTCAGTCCCAATCCCAGAGACACCTCTAACTACTTATACAATAACAGATATGACTATGACAATGAAAGAATTAAGTAAATGGTCCGTTTAGCCGCCCCAAAGTCCGTGTATCTGTCTTGGCGACTGGAATCCGTTGATTCTCATTGGTCAGGGCACTGAGCACGCCATTCCGGGTATATTCCGACCGTTCCTTTGTAAGATTCTGCACATGGTGACTTTGATGGCAGCTTAGACATCAACCACCATGTAGCCCTTTTGCAATGTAACCTGCTCTCTGAAGGTATCCCTCAAAGATCTTCATGAGAACTGTAATCTCCAGCCATGTAGGCTTCAAATGATACCCCACTTTGAGTTATGGCTCAGGATGGGTTCTTGAGAATGCTCCTACACTCAATGGGGAAGTCCTGGGAAGTCCGGGATCGACGATCACGGGTTCCCTTCGCTTACTATCCCACTCTGATGCACGTTGCCGAGTAACCGACGTTCGGGTACAATCGAAACACCGCCTCCGGTGTTCTCATGTCACTTGGATCGACGCGAATGTGTCGAGAACCAAGATTGAGAATAGAATAATCGCTCGAATCTCCAATTCCCATCATTCCCATGGTTCTCCTCGAATGGGAACTACCAGAATGACCGGATCTACTATAATTTGGTAGAATACCCATATGTTTAGGTTGGGCTACACAATCTCCTACATGTTTCGGAGTGAGTACTTGTCAGAGACACCTCTGGCTTCCACCAGGGCATCATCTCGTTGCTCCTGTGATGCTGGCCACAGGCCAGCTACTTTGGGTTCTCAGTACTGCCTATAATGGATAATATAATAGGAATGAACTATACAATGAAAACCGAAAAATATCGTGTTTTCTACTGTGTGTTCATTCACTGCTTATCAACGGCACCATATTCGCAATCGCAGAACGAACAGGACACTCGTTGAGCTTGCACAGGCTATGATAACAGCAAAGGACCTTCCCAAAAGCCTTTGGGAATTCACTGTCACCCATGCAGCGTATACGCAACCGCTCAACAACGAAGGCTTTGCCTGGGGGAGTCACCCCGCACCAGGCATTTACCAAGGAAAAGCCGGATGTGTCTCATTTTCAAGAATTCGGAGCACCTGTTTGGATTTTTCGCGAGGACGTGAAACAATTATCGAAAATGTATGATAGGGGCCTAAAGCATATATTTTGCGGCTACCTAGACAGACCGGGGCCGATACGTTATTATGACTCACGGACTCAACATGTTAAAGCTTCCCGAAATTTTCAGTTTACTGATCCCGCGATAAAGTTTACAGAAGTGGCCGATGTGCCATCCGAGGGAGAGAAAACCGGGAATGCGAACGGCACATCTGTTGGACCAACAAATCAGCCTGCGCAAACACAATCAGCCGCGAAGAACGAACCACCAACCACACCAAATACACCTACTGCGAAATCGCCACCACCTACCACAACACCAACAGTCACGACGGGACACAATCCTAAACCGAATCAGCTTAACCCAATCCCGTTACGCAAGCTGACACGTTCCGTCACAGACCATAACTATCTGAAACTCGAAAATCCCGTGGCAAAGCGGCCAAGGGCAAATTGGCCGGACCGCACAGCCAGTTCAGATAATCCAGAGGATGACGACGATGCCGATAACAATATGGCGCATTTCGCGTTCATGGCCAGCATTGGGGAGATTGATCCAGGGAAACCCGAAATTCCAAGGAGCATCAACGAGGCGAGAGCATTGCCGGAATGGCCACGTTGGGAGGAAGCCATTAATGCGGAACTCGAGAATCTTACCTCCATGGAAACATGGATACTCGAGGACTGCCCTCCAGAACGAAAGCCAGTTGGATGCAGATGGGTGTTTGACCTGAAGACGGATCAGCAAGGGAATATTGTGCGCTACAAGGCGCGACTTGTGGCTAAAGGCTACTCACAAGTTCCCGGTGTCGATTATTTCGATACATTCTCTCCAGTTGTTCGTCTCGAATCCCTGAGATCCCTTCTAGCGATAGCTGCGGTTCAAGATCTCGAAATGAGGCAGCTAGACGTCAAGGGAGCGTACCTTAACGGAGACTTGCAGGAGGAAGTGTTCATGGAACAACCTCCAGGGTTTGACGACAATTCAGGGTGTAAATGCCTGCTCAAGAAAACCCTATATGGTCTCAAACAATCAGGACGAGAGTGGAACAAGAAACTGCATGCCATACTAACCAAGGATAGTTTCCAGCGCATTGAAATAGATCACGGTGTTTATGGGCGCCAAAGCGGTAACCATTTCGTTATTATGACGGTCTGGGTCGACGACCTGCTGCTATTCAGCAACAGCCCGACAATGCTATCAGCAACAGAGTTAGCATTGAAGCAGGAAGTTGAGATCAACGACTTGGGAGAACCCAAGAAATTGATTGGTATAGAAATTTACCGCGATCGCGCAAGGAAGACCATCCAGATTTCCCAGGAACACTATATCGACGCGATCTTGAAACGATTTGATTTCGAGAACATGTCCAGTGTTATGAGGCCGATGGACCCAAACGTAGTCCTGGAGAAAATCGCGCCCGGCGCAGGAATTGTTGCTATAGGAGGCCACAGTTTTGCCGAGTATATTGGAGCGCTGATTTGGCCAGCGACAGTTAGCTGTCCAGATATTGCGTATGCCGTTGCTAGAGTTGGATTGTATACCGGCAACCCGAGCCCGACGCATTGGACAGCGATGAAGAGGATATTCCGTTATCTGAAAGGAACGCGTCAACAACGGATCACTTTCGGAGGACCGGACCTGAAGTCTGAATCTATCTTCAACCAATACGGCGCGTATAGCGACGCGGATTTCGCGTCAAACTCAGATGACAGTAAGTCTGTATCTGGATACATTTACCCCCTCGCGGGTGGCCCAATTGCTTGGCATTCGAAGAAGCAACCTACTGTTGCGCTAAGCACCGCGGAAGCTGAATATTCAGCACTAGCCGCCGCTACTCGCCACGTCATCTGGCTTCGCTATTTTTTTAAAGTGTTACCAGTCCATTTCCCATCTGAACCGACGCTGATTTATTGACAATCAATCGGCTATCTCTATTGCATACGATCCGCAACATCATGCTCGATCGAAACACTTTCGCATTGAAAATCGCTTCGTGCGTGAATGCATTGAGAACAAGTTAATTGAGGTTCAGTATTGTCCAACCAACGAGATGGTTGCGGACATTTTTACTAAAGGAATGCCACGGGTGAAGCACCAGCAATTTACTTTGAAAATGGGACTACTGCCAGCTTGAGGCGGAGTGTTGGAATGACTCGCACATTCATGAGTCATATTGGTGGAACCTTGTAGAATAATATGGAACAATCTGCCAGTAGATGACTTGTATGGAGTCATACCGAGTCATACTGACTCATTAGATTTTTAGTATATAAACCCCTGTAACTGTAGATACAAATAAGTAAGTAACTTAACCCGAACCTTGATCTAACTGATCAAACCCCCTGCGCGCTATATCCGAACCTAAGATCCTGTGGATAACTACGCTCACCCCGTATCGTGTAAGCTTCCAAGACCTCCTCGGCCCCTTCTAGTCTAATATTATTGAGATAATTCAACATGGCCGCACCGATTCCTCTGAAGGCTAGCGCAACGATAAAGGGTGGTAAATTACCCTGGTGAGCCATTGCCCTAGGTGAACGCTGCCCGGTGAACCAAACGTGAACACTCGCTTACCCGGGTAAACCTGTAATGATCGAACGGGTCTCGAGTCGTCAATGATCAATTTGGAATAACAAAAAACGGCCTACCAGTCACGATCAAGATAAACCAATTAATGAAACAACGACACCCACACAGAAACGGGCCCAGAATGTTTCGGCGATATACGCCCTGAAGAAAAGTGTCACGTAGCACCTAATATAGGTTGAGTTCGTCAGAGCGGAATACAAAGCACGGGTGAACGAAAGAACAACCACACCATGAAACACATACCAATACTCATAAAACATCGAGATACTCATGAACCCAGTCGAGCCCATCCAGGAATCTGGAGGCAGCGGGTAATTGAACTAAGGTCCAAGAAAATATTAGAGAGTAATTGCACAACAGGGATTAAGGCTGTGAATATTCGGAGCGCTCATGGAATTCCTGATGTGGGCTCAAAAATCTATGTAGTCATGCCTCTCAGGCCACCGTCCAGAAATGGAAGTGGAGCTTTTATGCGGAGACTGCTGCTGGTTGGGTTCAAATGCGAAGGCTTGGCTAAGTTATTGTGTCGATTTCCATATTTCATCCAGGCACAATGCCGAAGGCCACGATGGCGGTAACGGGGAATCTTCTGCGCGTGGACGACGTGCAATTAATTAGCGCCTGGTTGAATCCAAGATGTAAGATACGACGCCACATATATTTTTTGATGTTCGACAGGGCAAATGAGAACTGGGCTTGAAGTGAGAATGCAAATAACGCCATTTGAACTAGGCGAAAGAAAGCCGAACGTATCATCTGGAAGCGCCATGAGAAGCGGGCCGAACATGATTGAATCGGCAGGTGTACAGATGTGCGCAGGTAGTTTGGGGACGATACGATGAGGATGGCGAGAGGAGAAACAACCGTCGGTATAGGAGTAGCGAAGTAGAAGAGAGTATGTACACCCCTCGGCCCTCAGCGCGGAACCAATGGACACGGCGTTCTGCCAAGCGGCAGACACGACGCGACGTGGATTCAGGTCTGCGCAGAACCAATGGGGCTGGACAGAGTGTGCATTCTAGGGGATTTGCGCACCGATGGCCCGAGAACATACGTAGTATGAATGATAAGTACCTCTGGGATGAGTAAGTGTACTGATACTAGAGTGTCTGTCAAGAGAGACTCTAATCACCGGTGGTCCAGGCGTTAAAATTTCTACCTAGATGCATGCACGAAATTCTGTTTTTGTGAATATTCTACCATGTTGGATATCTTTCCTGTTAGGGCCATGGATCTGAAGCTATGATACATGTCAAACTTGAAGTCATTCAGCCCTTGACGCACCAAAATTGAAGTGCCGCTCTTTGTATCAAGAGCGGCACTTGAGCCGTTGATCGCAGGCCAAGTGCCGCCAATGCGGTGTGTGCGCCGCCTTTGATCTTCGAGTGCTGCTCTTCCCAATCGGGCACGTGAGTCGCGTTTCGTTGGCCCGCGGCTTCCCTTTTGAATGGGAATTGAACGGCTGATCGGCGAGGTCGAAATCACGTAATGGAATACCTAGTGACCGGAATGGGGACATGAAAATTAGCGTGAAACATCGGTGGCGTGCGAAAACACAGAGCATTTTGTGCGGGGCAGCATGGAATACGCCGGAGCTCAGTTTAATTAGCCTTGTTATTTGGACGTTACATGAGAAAAAAAAAGAGCAAATGTAGTAAGGTCAGAGCCAGAGGACTGGAACGGGAAACGTAGCTGAGAAAACATGCTAATCTGAGGTGATAGCAAGCATGCACATACTGACGCGAGGGATCTCCTTAATACACGAGGTATGAGAAAGCCGGCAGGAAAAAATACAATGAAAGCAACACACCATGTAATTCGGCATGCACTTCAGACAGAGCTTGTTACTGGGTCTGCTAGGACGACGGAAGGGCAGAATAAAAAATAAAAGATGAATTTGATGCTAATCTGAGAAGTTCGGAATTCGCGAGCGCCCAGTGGCGTGCGAAGAACAAACATGTACATCGTGATACGAGGCATCCGCTTCATATATACGAGGTATACTTCTGTACTCGAGTTGCCTCCATCAGACTTCCACTTACCTTTGTGTTCGCGAAGACGGAGGTGAGCGACTCTCGTTCTTCTTACTTTTCTTACCTTTAGGCTTTCTAACTCGTAATCTAGTTACTATTGATTTAGGTGAATATATCAGACTTCCGCTTACCTTTCTGTGTGCGCTGAGTTACCATTTATCTAGCTCTGTCGCACTCGGAATCTCCCTCTTATCATCATGGTGGCTTCCGAGCCCCCATCGACAACTACATTCCAACCTCGGGGCCGGAAACGCATACACACGCTTATTCTTAGCCTCATCTTCGCCACCTTGTCATTTTCCGGTTTCTGGTTTATACGCATCGAGCCTGCCCTCAACGATGTCCCTATTCGATTTCAGGCCGTTATCGAGACCGCTCGCCTCGAAGATGGTACGCCCCTAAAGACAAGATACACCGGCATCCCTGTGGTCGATTCCGTCCTGCTGTTGCTCGTCGCTGCGTTCAGTGCCGGGGCGCTCGGGCTGGACGACGGCGTGCGGCTGCAACAGATTCACTTCCTTGTCAGCTTCTTCAGCGTGGTGTGCATCTTTAACGTGGAGGCTTGTCGGAAGCGGAATGCCAAGAGTGCGATTAGTTTGTAAGTCTTGTTTTGGACGGCGTCCTTTTTGATCTCGATGGGCTCATATATGGCTCACTCTGCACCTTCAGCCCAGCATCATGGGGATTCTTCTACCAAACGGTAGCCGGGGCCGCCATCATACCGATGTACTACATCGCCTACATGCTTACCTCTGCCCGACCGGGATATCTACATGCGGGAAGAGAGGTTCCTCTGCATTACGCAAGGACGCTTCTTCCCTGTACGGTGCTAGTTTATCTGGTGCCGACTGTGGCGGTGTACTTCCCCTGGAACGACGCCTTCCTCACGCAGAGCCTCGTTGCATTGTGGCAGCCTGCACTGTGTGTAGTCAGCCTATGCCTGTGGGTGTTCTCTCGTCCCGCTAGTGTCGGCAGCGGCAGCGACAGAACGGCGGCTACGTCTGGCAGACGTTCCGAGAAAAACACAGGTGCAACCTCCGACGTCGAACATCTCAACCGAGTCTATCTAGTCAGCTTCGTCGTGTCGATACTCACGCATATCGGCATCATGTTGGTCTGCCTCACCAGCTCGAATCCGCATCACTCTCTCTCGTATGTCTTCCTCCCTGACAAGCAGGCTTGGAAGACGAGTACGACGCTCGGCCTGCACTGGATCTTCCAATGGGACTGGTGGGGCGTCTATGTCTCGTTGATGCTATGGTGCTGCGTCGTTGTCTGCGATGTGCGGCGGGATCTCGATCATACGGGGCGCATGGGGCTCGGTGATTCCGTGCAAGTATTTGTGGTTGTTTCGCTCATGTCTGTTGTCCTTGGACCTGGCTCCGCACTCGCTGCGGTGTGGCGGTGGAGAGAGAACAAGATGGTACTTCTTGAAAACAGGTTTGAGGCAGGAACAAGGGAAAAGATGATTGAAAACAGACTCTGTTGGATGCTGGGCAATAAAATTTCTGCCAAGTATTTTGCAATCATTGGCTGTTTGCCATGTATAGCCTAGCACTTCGTATTTGTCCAGTCAACACATTCATCCGCGTTACGGAAAACGGGCATTGAAACAACTGATCTTCTCATGTTTCGTGTACATAAGATACAGAATTGGACTCATAGCTGTATGTACAAATATGTTTCTTATACATTCTACAACTCTTAAATCACAGCCAATGCCAAGTCAAGGACGTAGTTAGGTGCACATACGTAGTAAAAATGTCCCGTGGATCATATACACCGTGGAGAGAGGTTTCAATCAGGCTGACTGATGGGACTCAATCAACATGACTGTGTCATTGCGTCAGCCTGAGTGTACGACCCTATCATAGTATCAACATGACTGAGGGACCCAATCAACCTAAGTGATGGCGCACAGTCAGGCTGATTGAACTTTGGCAGAAATCGCAATCAGCCTGAGTGGGTGTAACAGTCAGCTTGATTGAGTTCCTCAATCATAACGATTGAGTCACTAAGTTAGGGCTGCCGCCCGTGCCCGTTCCGTTGGCCATTTTCCCAGGCACTCAACGGCACGGGTCTGACCCGTAAGAGCCGTTGAAAAACGGCCGCCACGGCCGGTACGGGTGGTTCATTTTTTCACGTTGAACACTCAGTTGATGTCTCCCAGTCTCGGAGATCATAATTTGCGGCAATTCACGGCTTTCTAGAAATCCTAGCATCGCGTAGACCTGATCGGCGGCATCGGCGGCCCCCTAAACGGGCATTGCACGCATCAATGACGGCATCGCTTTGACCGCCACTACTTCGCTCAAACCTTGACCGCCAGCTTCCTCCGACGCGTCTAGACGCGTCACACGTAGCTAAAATCCCCACAGTCCATTGCGTTGTTCAAATAATGCTCAACTTTTGTCATTGCCTCGCTTGTTCCCATGTTTGCATCCTTCAATCTGCGTGCTCATATCGGTTTCCAGCAGGTGCTTATGCTTCAAAATTCATATGCTTCGGGTACATGTACTACTTTACTCAGCAGCCCGACCTCTAGTCATCTTTATTACCCTCTCCGCAAATTCTTTGAGCATCGACGCGCCAAAAGCTCTTCAATCACGACACTGAACTTCTCAAGCACTTAGAACAGGCCAAGACCAGTCTGAGCGAACATTTCCACGATAATTATGCCAACAAGGCCCGCGAAGTCGTCCCCGTCTCAACCAAAGCACCTTCTCGTTCGACTAATCAGTCTGCCTTGCCTCAGAAGGACTTCACTGCTCGCTATCGTGTCCAGCGCCGGAGCGTCACTGACGAGCTGCGGGATTACTTCAATCTGCAGCGCGAAGACTTTTTACTCTGTGATCCGGTTCAGTGGCGGGTCGCGCGCAAGGCGCAATTCCCCAACCTTCTTCGGTCTTGCTCGGGATCTCATGACCATCCCTGGTTTGTTTACTGTTGATTCGGCCTCAGAATAAATCTGACTGCTATTTACAGGGTCTGCTGTCGCAGTTGAACGCATTTTTTCCGGCGGTCGTGACACTATTTCCTTGCGCCGCGCGAGTTTGAAACCCGATACCATCAGAACTTTGATGCTCGTCAAGCAGCGTCTCCGCCCCGCTCGTGCTGCCATTCGGGAAATTATAGCGTGATTTTACCTGTGTTTAGATACGATTTGAACGCATTTTGTGCGCCCGTGCAAACTCGTTGTACCGTTTCCGGCCGTGCCGTGGACCGTACCGGAGTAGTAGTGACCCTCGTCACTTCGTTACTTCGCTTAGGAGCGAGAAAGTTCGGGAGTTTGATGGAAAAGCGTGAAACTTCGTGATTTTAACCAAATTCTGGGAAAGCTTGTCACCTCGGTTCAATTCTAATGAAAGCTCGTCACTTTGGTGGCCGTGCGTTGTAAGTGTATTGTTTGATCGCTGGCATTACGGAACCATATCTCCGTTCTTTGTTACCACCATCCACACCGAGCTCCACTGCTGGCGATTCGCAGTCGCGTGCGAACAATACACAGACCGGAATTGAGATGGGGCTCGTCAAATCTTTCATGCAGTACGCCCTACGAGTCCGCTTTCTTCACTCCATATTTTCGCATTACACAATCCTCGCAATGAGGTGTCTCATAGCCGCAATGCGCGCCACATTCACGCTGCCGAGAATGACAAACGAGCTTGATCTGCAGACGATGACTCCAAGCTGCAGAGAATTCGAAAACTTTTGCGGATGCACAGGCCCACCTCAAGCTGAAACGGGCAGAATCAAAGGTTCGATGGTGCTTTCTCATTTCATTTCTAGCTTCTCACAACATCAGGGTAACTCTTCGGGGCGTGTTCGTGCCCCTCGATTCCGGAAGAGTCATGCGACCGAATTGGGTGCGATATATGTTAGACACCATGTTTATCGACGAGCCCCGTTACTCATGCACACACAGATGCTAATGGTGCCAAGGATTGCCATCGTAAATCCTCGACTCAAGGTTTGTTTCCTTTGTGCGCAGAAATTCAGCCCGAACTTGCAACTTAGCTCCCTCGAATGTATCGACGTCCGCTAGCGCTAGTGATGTGACTGTCACAGACAAAACTATACGAGGTACGACTACGAGACTCTAATATTTACTCAAGACGTACCATGAGGCATGAGCTGAAACTTTATTACCTCGGAACACGCAAAAACGTTCTGGCTCTACGTCCTCGGAGACAGATGCACCTCTGAATCTTGGCCCTCTGAAGGGGTGGGGATCGAGAAGGACGGCATCAGCATGAGTGCGGTGGAATATGCTCAGAATGTCCGGAGTGAGTTTCGAGATGAATAGCCCGAAATGCTGACCGCGATTTTACCAGATATTGACGATCGATAAATACGTTATTGCCTTACTATTATTCTTCCGATACATATATTTAAATACAGTAGATTCAGAGTGAATATGACACTGGGCGCATGTCAGATTGACACCGACGAACTCGGGCATTGTGTATCTTGGATGCAAGTGAGCTTTATCTTGCTGTAGAGGCCTGAGGACCATGGCCGACCATGGCGCGGGGATCTGCTGTAGCATTATAAATGGTTGCCACATGGGCGCATGTTGTCAGTGGGCTCAACCCTATCCCAGCTCTGATGCATTTTCAAAGTACCTAGATCGTCGCTCCCATTGCAGAGGTATGGCAACTAAATTCACCAAGGCAGAAACCTCTGGCATAACGTGTTGAAATGTACCATAAATCGAAACATCGGTGTCTTCAAAGGCCACCATTTGACCTGCCCGAGCAAGCAGAGCGGTTGAACCAGATACTGGACTCATTTCTGTATTCTTCGGCCGCAAAAGAATTTTGCAAAATCACTTGAACAATTGAGCTGAATGGTTGAGCCAGTTAAATAAACAGTCTTGTTCAACACATAGTAGCTCGAGGGGTTGAACAATCAGAATTATCTGACTGAGCAGTTTTAACTCTTCCACAACAAGTCGCTATTCTTCCAAACTCCCACCAAACCCTCGACTGTCGTCTGAAATGGTTCAAAACAGAATTGTTGACCCGCAAGCCACATAGTTACGCAGACAGCCACATCTACAACTCCGAAATAATTCTTGGGCTTGATCTGTTACTGATCTGTTACTGTCTTTGTTGATCAACGCGTAAGTAGGTGTAAACATTTTACTTCCCCGGGACATGGAGAATAATCTTGTGGACTCATTGAGTGGAGGAAAAAGTGCAACCTCAGGCTTGCAGCGTTGCAAGGAATCTTAATCTAGTTCACAGAGAGGGTTTGCGGGTCAAGTCAATAGTTTATGAGTCGCAAGAAGTCAGGTGAGTCGAGCGAGCCAGGAAGGCCTGGGTAGATGCTAGAGTGAGTTTTGAGGAGACGGGGCCACTACGTTGCGAGAACGTTTCGTCAAAAGACTCATCAGGTGGCGGTGATCCCTATATACACCTGATCAAAGTTTATCGATCACTTTAGTAATCAACAAATCGTGCCGATGCAAAGCTACCGGAATCCGGGGATGGACTCGATGTTCACCTGCAAAGCTCTGTTTTTCACGATGTCACTTTAATATCGTGGCGCTAGCATACGCACGAATTTACCGGTTGTGATCAACGCGAACATTTCTGGAAATGCCGCCGGCTATCAACGTGCCTGTGTAGATCCCGGACGGATCAAAAAGAAACAGGCTTCGGTGAAGACGGGTGCTCAACTGGAGCAGAAAGCTCAACAGCGTAGCAGGCAAATACAGTCTTTTTATTAACAGAGGACACTAACACGAATGGAACTCTAGTTTTTTTCTCAATCTGAAGGAGCGCGTCGCCCAGGCCCGGGACCCGTAGGGTCCCGGGCGGCGTGCGACTGAAGATTGAGAAAAAAGAGTTCTAAACGGGTGTCGCCATTGATGCATGGTATGTGCTCAGCGTGCTTCGGTTGGTGGTATTCAACCGGTCACCCAGCGCAGAGGGTTTTTTTTAACGAGGCCATGAAACGGAATTCGGGATAGCCAGTCCCAATTTCCTTCCATGTCTCGTCCAACTCGCGCCAGATGGGGTTCAAGTTTATTTCGTCCCATACTGGATTGTGGGTGAGCTTGAGGACGTGAAGTGCAGGGTCCCCATCTGTGGTATTACGCACGATGGGTTTGAGCGCGGTTGGGCGCTCAACTGTGTACCTGATTTCCTCAAAAACATGTTGAAGCCAACGGCCTGGATAGCCGCGTTCGCGAAGCCGGGTCATAAAATCCGTTTGGATTTTAGCAAAATCGGATTCTTTCGAACAGATCCGTACGTATCGGATAAGTTCACCTTTGATCCAAGCTCGCTTGGAATCAAGGGAATGGCAAGAGTTCCAGGGTATATAGAGGTACGCATTCAGCGCTTTCTGGTAAACAGAGGTGACCAATCTAAATTGTGGATTGGTTGCCAGTACCCCAGGATTGATATCGAGGGTTACTTGTACGTCCAGGAAGGGTAACTGAAATCTTGACACAGACCACTCGAATCTCATGTTCGGGTGGAGAGCGCCAAATCTCGACTTGAATTTTTCAACATCTTCTTGCGATCCATGAATGATTGCAAATGTATCATCGATGAATCGTCTATAAAGCAAGATTATATCTCGAAATTCTTCGAGTGCGGGTGCCTCGTATGGTGCCAGGAAAAGGTTAGCATACGTTGGTGCGCATGCCGTACCCATGGCGGTACCAACAATTTGTCGGTATGTTTTATCCGCAAAAGCAACATAATTATATTTCAGGATAATGCGCAGGAGGAGGGTAACCAACTCTTTGCGCGAGCTGAAAGGTAACTGAGACGCTTCCTCTAGGGTTTTAAATTCCATGAGTGGCGTCTTGAGGATAGCCGCGATTTGTGCAATCCAGTCATCTGTTGGGATGTTGGGATACATCGCGACTACGTCTCCTGTTACTAGCCAAATGTCGCGACCTCTCGGCAACTTCACGTTCTGAATATCTCGACAGAAACTTTTCGAATCTGGGAGAATCCACGGAAACTGCGCAAGGAGAGGTTTAATCTGGAAGTCCACCCATGCCGAGGCGTTCTCCAACAGCGTGTCGAACGAAGGGACAATGGGTCGGCCCGAGATTGGGGTCTTATGGATCTTCGGGATAACCTTCAGCACTGGGACTTTATCACATTCCGCATTTAACGGTGCAGATAACCAGGTGAATTGTTGTTTCGTGAGGAGGTGCCTTGCGCGGTTGACAATGCCTCTCATCGTAGAATTTAGCAGCGGGTGGTTAGGTTCGGACTCTTCATAAGAATCGTTTTCCAGAAGTTTAAGTCCCATATCGTGATACCATTCAGCCGTGACCAAGCACAATCCAAGATTTTTATCTGCGGGAACGGCGAGAACGCTGTTGTCCGAGAGAAGCCGGAGTAATGCATCGAGGTCTTTGGCGTTAATATTGGGACGAATGCAGACTGAACGTCTGTCCAATACTTCGAGTTCGATCTGGCTGCGTACTTTGGACAGCGCGGCTTCGATCTTATCAATTAACGGTGGCCCTTCGGCGTCGGGCGATGGGATATGGAATTTAGGGATGTACCGAGGCTGTCCCTTTTCCAATCGTTCACCAGGAAGGAAAGTATTGATGCAAATCATTGAGCTTTCGCTCTTCAACGTCTTTATTAATTCTTAGGCGCAAACGGCGATCAAAATCGTCGACGCTACCGGTGATGGACGCAGATGAAGTTGCTTTGGGTCTCGGGACAAACTTAGGGTTGAGCGCGAGAAGCTTGGATTGTTCGAACGAGAGCTCAACGTCGGTCAAATTATGGAAGGAACGGTTGATTAAACGCGTATCATAATACAACGGGGACATCTTGCTCAAAACAAACTTTGTTTGAACGTCTATAGGTGCAGCGAAAAACAGATCTGGGTACGTGTCAGGCCGGTGGTGGTGAAACGTAGGGCCCGAAGGGCTTACCCAGGAGAGAACGTCGTGCGACAGGGGAACGGGTGTGGGTGCTACTCGGATTCGCTGTCCTGCGTCTCCTTGGCTTTCCCTTTGCCCTTCTTGTCCTTCTTCGCAGCTTTCGACGTGCCTTTTCCGTCGGCGTCGGCGCGCTTTGCTTAATGAGTCGCAAGAAGTCAGGGGAGTCGTAAAAGCTGACTCCCTCAGCTTGTGCGGGACCTTGGCGTTGTCGAGTTGGTTTGCCATCAAGTTGAACATCTCATCTGATCTCCCATCAGCTCACATCAATTCGGAATTGATGTCAATTCGTGTTCAACCGTTGCTCAGTGTAGCGAGTAAAAAAATCATCAAATTGGTTCTAGGTCATAAGAATTCATGAGCATAATTGAAGCACGAAGAGCCTTTTGGAGTCGGGAATTCGGGAATTGTATAATCTAATAGTTACTCTCAATCTCTTTTACAAGCCATTTCACGCCAGGTTGAACCACTCGACGCCACAAGTCCAGACCCCGACTTACGACGCGTGGAACGAAGTCTGTACTCAATAATATTATGCTGCAAAACAGGAGGTAATTGAGTGGGCGCTACGCTCGCGATTGGCCGTCAACTCTCCACGTGGATAGCGGCGGTCATGTGGTCACGCTCCGTGCAGTTCAAGTGACGAGCTTTCACAGGGACTTGCGGTGCACAGAGGAAGTGACGAAGTTACACTAAATCGAGCTGAGGTTACGAACTTTCACGCAATGTTTTGGAAGTCACCAAGGTCCACAGTGCTAAGCGAAGTAACGAAGTGACGAGGATGGCGCGGACTCTTGAAAAGCCGGCCAAGCAGGTGAGTAAAGTCCAGATACCAGTACCAATCCAGTACGTCGAAGCTGCCTACTCATTTGCTACCCCGTTTGGAGGGTCAAAACGAATGGAGATAGCCACCGTCGACATAGCCAGGGACATGGCCACCGGTTTGACCCTTTAAACCGGGCGGCAAATCAATAGCGACTCAATCGGACTATCCTTCGGCGACTACGTGGTTTCCTGAGAGGCTGCGAGCTCTTTGGCCTTGTTACCTGACCACTCCACAATCAAGCCTCAAATTTCGGATAGTTTTCTCACACACCCATGCCTTGGCAAGTGCATGACACTGTCGTTATTTGGCGGGTTTGGAACACCTAGCCAGAATTTTGCCCACCGGAAATCACTCGGACTTCTCGGGGATGCCCAAGTGCGTGAAGTCACCTCTGTAGTTAGTTCCTTTCAAATTCCGAGGAATGGGAATCGGAAGGGATTCTTCCATGTAATCCTTGCTTCTTCCGGTGTAATATAGTATGTATGCTCAAAATTGAAAAGAATTAGGTTAACGCATCTTCCAACCGGCCATCATTCGGCACTTGATGGGAACGCTCGCCAAAAAGCGTGGTGCTCCCGGTTTCTACACAAATAAATCGACCAGCCGACCAGCATGTGTTGTGGAGATTTTCTTTTGCCAGGCTGAGTGCTTTACCATCAGGGACTTGTCCTACAAAATCTGGATCCACTAATTTCAATTCCGGGAGTCAGCCTAACTCCATTGTATTGATGTTGTCCAAATTCAGAGCATTCCTGAACTTGCCGGAATGTGCATCATCTCTGAGCAGATGCCGCACCGATGGCCGAGCCGAGCCACACTCCCGGCACCAAAGATAGTTTCCGGCATCTAGAAGAGTCTAGTACACACCCGAACGGCCCGAGCCCGGAAGCTCAAATAGCCCGTAGGCACGTATATTACAAGTCGTGGGTCTCCTCCCGCCAGCAAACTCGCCAGACTCTGCGCTCGACACCGACCCACCTTGATATGTGTATGATTCAGCATCCTTGTCCATATAGACACCCTCCTAATCGCTTTCATAGCTGCAGATAAATCACTTCCCAAAACTCGTCCGTCTGATTTACAAATCTGGCCTCACTGTCGATATAAACTCAATTCTACTCTAGAGAATGGCCCCATCCCCGCCAGTGGTACTTTCTACCCGGCATTACCTGCGTCAGGCGGTGGATCACAAGAAAATCCCAAACCCGTGCCTCTGGGTCTGTATCAGACGCATCTGCGAAAGTCCGCCGCACGTAGGCGCAAGGCCCGCACCGCCACGTATACAAACGGGGGAGACAACAGCGTCAAGGATCCTCAGTCAGGCTCAAAGGGGAGTTGAACATATGGTTGCCGGTTGCGGACATGCGGAGGTCTATGTGGCTGAGAGCTTTAGCGTAGATAGATATGAGAGCGATTTTTTCTTATCCCACCCGATATCATCTGGGAAGCGAAATACAAGTGAAGTCTCCTGGCCGGAAATATTGTTAACTCGGATGCGGGCACCTAGGCGCGGATAAGAAGCCGATGACATACGTTTCCAGGCAAAAGTTGAGCAAATAAAAATCAGTAGGCAGAAAAGGGAAACCTAAACTATCTGAACCCAGAACCGGGCCCAGGTTCTGTAATGAGAAGGATAAGGCGGAATAACTGGGTGCATCATCTCTCTGACACCCTTGATCATATCCAGGGTTACACAGACAAAAGCCTTTGGACCGACAAATATGTCCGGTCGAATAGCTCGAACCACTAACTTTAGATGAAACCACCCAATCAATTATACTACTGTCGAGCCAGTACGCCATCTGGTTGGGCTTGAGGCTAGCGAGTTCTGGGCACAAAGGAGAAGTAGTTGCTCACATTTCAAAGTCATTCCAACGCTATTTGCAGAAACCAAAAAAAAATTGGAGCATCAGTATTTTCTCACGTTTTACGTCTGACGTATGTGGAAATGAGCAATAATAAAAGTTTCGGGATTACGGTCCTTCACGGCGGTGTTAAGGCCCCGTGAAGCTCCACCAAAGGCTGGTCCGAAAAAGTGGCTTTTTGAGGCCGAGATTTTGTAATTTTCTTGTCCGAAAAGTGGCTTTTTGAGGGGCTGGGAGCGAAAAAAACTACCCAACTGCAGGTTCGAACCGGCGACGGCGCTGACACTGAAGATGAAGAAACCCTGTACGTAGGCCGTATCAACGGGTTACGATGTCGAGCGCCAGAGAGGCGAAAATCTCATTTTTTCGCATGAATTCAGGCGAAAATTTGAAGTCCACATGATGACCCTTGTCCGATAGTGGCTTTTTGAGGTCCCAGGTGCTGCTCCAGAGTGGTTTTTTGAGGTCAGATTTCTGAATTTTTCCGGATCAGCCTTTGGTGGAGCTTCACGGGGCCTCGGTGTTAAGCAGCGTGAGGTGAATGACGGAGGAAAATAAGGGCTCGCTGAGGTTGACAGCAACGAGCTCGTAATCGCGGTCGAACTGCACCGTGATCATGACGCGCGTGGGACGGAGTTCGATTGGGAGCGGCTGCCTGTTGATAATCCGTGGGCCCGGCACTGGAGAGGAATACTCTTCGATAAGGAGCTCGAAAAGATTGTGGTTAAGGCGCAGTATTCGATTGATGGGCAGCCGGATGGATGGCGGCGCAGTTGCAGGGAACATGAACATCCGAATGTGTCGAATGGAGGTTTTGAGGAAGATGGCACGGATTCCCTCGTCGGGTACCTCCACCGGGCCCTTATTCCAACGGAGCATCCTCGAAAGAAGCGATTTCGATTTATTCGTGCGTGCGGCGAGTTCGTTGGATTCAGATTCAAGACTGCCCTCGATGGTCTCCACCAAAGCGGAATCGTTAAGATTAAAAAATAGATAAAGGAGTGGTTCAAGCCTGCGAAGCTCGGTCAGAAGTCGATTTCTTGGATGATTCTGGGCTCGAATATACTAGGCATCAACTCGATGACATACAAGCAGAAACATGGGGATGCTTGGCGGATGTTGTTTAGCGGCTAGTTCGAAGATTTCCCGCTCAAGATCCAGGGGGAGGGCGGGTGCAAGATCCATCAAGACGCCAGTGGGGTAGAGAGGGCTCTTGCTAACTTGCTAATGAGGATTGGAAACGAAGTTATGTTTTCACAGCTTTCGCTCGCTTATCATGACCGGCGCGCCGCGCGCGAAGTTTCACCGAACAGAATTTCGCCAGATTTCCTATATCGTCCTAACTAAGGCTCCAACCTTTTGTTTTCCGTGTACGGATCTGGGCACAACAAACGGAAACGGTCAGAAAACCTTTTAAAACGGTTTGAAACAGTTTATACACGGTAATTTTCAGGGTATCAGAAGTAATGACCTGGAACTGGCAGTACTCAGCCTCTGGGCTGCTAGATAATCAGGTATTGCTCGCTTATGACCTTCTTTGTATTTCAGTTCGATATATTTATGAAATTCAGTTCAAAATGGTGCATACCAGGACACTCGCGGATGGCCGCGGCACGCTGCGAACTTGTATTCGAAAATGACAGCCCTGAATGGAATGGTCTAGCGACACCGTGAGTCGATGATTTCGGGAACCAATGCTGTTAAGTTGAAGTCAAACATTTTGGAGAAGGGAAGTAAGCACTGCTCGACGCACCAAGCCAGGAACCACCGGAGGAACTGCCATATTCGGATCGTATCCCCTGTTGAGTTTTTTTGGCAGGTCAGAGCATGGTTCTCTACCATTGAGAGAGAGTCTCAAGATCTCGGAGACAGTCCTAGCCCAAATTCAGGCGGGATTTCAGCGGAATCTTTCTTGGCAAACACGATTGAGTGCTATAAATTTCTGAACCATTTAAACCTTGTAGAAAAGGTTTATAAACCGTTTGAACCCAGCGGAACAACAACCGGAAACGGAAACGGTTATAACCGTGTATAAACGTTTTTACACGGAAAAGGTTGGAGCCTTAGCGCGAATTCTGAATCCCCCCAGAGAGCACGGACACATTCCAAAATGTCACGCGAATAGAGGTGAAAGGCCTCCCCATTAACAATGACCTCGGATCGCACAAACTTAGGTCGTCCAGGAAGCTTTTGGTCGATGATTTGGTTGAGTTGGACTGAGTTTCCGGACGAAAGATTCAACGACTCGTGAACCTGAAGTAAGATTAGCGAATGAATTTCCGAAGGCCATGATTAGTACATACCCCTTCAATATTCAATAAGTCGCTGAAAGCGGTGGAGCCGGCGCCACGAAGCTTCGCCCATTTGGCCACTTCCCAGTCCATTTTCGAAGTGAACGGAGCATAGGGATTCGAGGAAGTACAGTCTTTGAGGGTAGAATCATACGCCTTCTCAGAGGTCGGATTACGAGTGGTAGAGATGGGTTTTCAGGCTGTATTGCCAGGATACTTCACAACAATCGGCTTATGGTGGAAGCGATCTTCGGCGGCCATCCTGATTTCGCGAGCTGGCGCCGGAGTATTGTCTGTGTCGGGCTCGGGCATGGGGGCATCCTCAGATGCTGCCACCGCAGGGCGCGGAGGCTCGTATCCATGTGCGAGGTCTGCCCGCTCCTCCGCATCAAGATCATCCTCGTCATCCGACTCGGACTCGTCCGAACGGTCCGACCCGCTCATGGGAGTCTCCTCCTCATTGTCCGACTCAATGTAGCCAAAGTCATTCGGGCCATAATCCCCAAATAAATCGCCCGCAAACTCTCCCCTGGGCAGACCATGATCGTCGACAGTGTCTTCATGCGGTGCCTGACCAGGCACTCCCTGACCGGCTTCGCGCTTAGCAATTGCAATGCAAGGAGGGTTTGTGGTGAATCTGAGGTGCAGAGTGTACCCTTTGACCTTGAATTCAATGCCGCAGCCAGCACAGATTGTCCTAGGCATGATGGAGACTTAGAGCTGTAGGCGCAGGTCGGACTTGGATAAATTCGGGTGAAAAAATAGAATACAGAGATAAGGGTTGCGTAGATCTACTGATGCAGGCGGGCCACGCGCCGCATCAGCTGGGGTGGAGACGGCCAGGAACGCCGCGATTCTTTGAGGCAATTTCAAAGATGGAACCTTAGTGAGCGCGCAGCAGATAAGCCTAAAGCAAAAACAGATGTCAGCCATTTCCCTTTCTTCCCCCACCACCATATCGCACTCACATTCGTTATTTCTCCCCTTACCTGCACAGAATTGCAGCACCCCACTCCAGTAACCCTATTAGGTTTGTTTAAACAATGAGCATCTCAACGTAAATCAGATTTTAAACTTTGTTTAGTTTGATCCCTGTTTAAAGAGGGTTCAAACGATGTTCAAGTAAAATAGAAAAAGAATACCGACTATGAGACTCGAACATATGCGACATTTGGAGGAAGGCCAGCAGCAAAGAGCACCTTACAACTGAGCCAAGTAAGTTACGTGACACAAGGCTTTGGATGATTCTCTCACCAATTACTGTGTTAACTTTGAAAGTTTGATTTTCCAAGTCCGTGGCATGTTGAGCAGTACTCGCAATTCAACTGTATATCATTGGGTGGTTCCTGCTTACTTATGGTGGCTCAAAAGGAAAGATTGGAAGGCCTCAATATCCAGGCAAAGATTGTGGCTAGGCTCATACATAAGTACAGTCATTTTGTGATCCTTGCATTTTCCATGGTCCTTGCACAATTCTTTCTTTTTTTTGCTGGTCCTGGGCGGCTAGTTTTTTCACGTAGATATCTCGGTATGGTGCCAATGAATTTGATGCATTTTTTCTCTATACACAAGATTGCTTTAAACCTGGGCAATGTTGGCACAATGAGTGATTTTGCAGTGTGCTGGAGTCCACACGCAAAATTGGGCAACATTGGTGAGGTAATTACCGTAAAATTATCAGCACAATGATTTGCATCCCAGGTGTTGAGTAGAAAAAAATTGAGGTGAAAGGGGGGGAGGGCAGCATTGAATGACACCATAAAGATGTGTTCATGTGATGTTGATCCTTGTACATGCGGGCGCTTCTCGGAATCCCACTTGGATTCACACAGTTCCCAAGTGACTAAATCCATTCCACAGGTTTAGCAGAGGCGTGGGATCAATGTAGGAGAATGGTTCATAGCTCTCACCGGGATTGAAAAATGCCCACTTTGCCAAAGTCAGAGACAAATAAATCTGTGCTACTCTCGAGATATTTATCACTTGCATAGTCTAATGGTTGTGTGGATCTTAAGTATTTCTTTGCTCCTTACCCATCACCTGGAGGTCATAGGTTCGACCCCCCCAGTATGCATGCTTTTGCATTGAATCTGAACAGTGTACAACGGGTGATCAAACATCGTTCAACCGTGATTATGTGGTTGAACAAACTTGATTTGAAATCAATGATTGGCCGTTGGTTACGGTCTGTTCAAACTCACATCACATTGCACTGTTCATCAGCTCCAATGCTTCCCACTACTGGTGTTGAACAGAACAAAATTTGAAATCTGATTTACATTGGGAAGCCAATTGTTTAAACAAACCTAATAGAGATTTATGCGTCTGGACATGCAGAATCGCGCTCCGGTGCTTTTTAGAGTAGGCCAAGATTCGGGGGTGGTACTTTGCTTCGTCGAAGGGAAGCACGAGTTGCGAATGTACAACACCGCCCAGATTTAAACCGGATTCCCAACCTCCATCAAATATCCACGTCATTTTCTTTTCGATCTCCGCCACGCGATTGAGAGTTTCGAGGAGCAGAGGACAATGTTCGCGGTAGAAATACGCAGGGGATACACCATCGTCGATGTTCAAAAGTCGGTGGAACGTGTCGAAGACAAGTGTGATAGGGTACACAATGCCGTAAGGAGTGGCCTCTCCAGCGAAATCTACCGGGAGTGAGTCGACGCCGCGTTTGAGGATGGCGACCAGATTTTTGGGCAGACGGCGCTGAGAAGGAAAGGGATGAGGACCGGTCGGCCAAATACTGAGGCGGCCTCGCTGATGGCGCGGAGAAGTGGCAAGATCGGGGAAAAATCGAGCCATCGGCAAAGCATCGTGGCGGCTGCTTCGTCGGTTCCAGCCAAGCATTGGCGATTCTTTGGCCAACCAGTCCGACGGCGCCGACGCAATTCAAGAGCATCGGAAAAGATGTGCGCTACGATGCCAATCAGACCCTCCAAGGTGCATGACCGAGTGGCGAAGTCCGGAGGATCGCAACAATACACATTGAAGTCCCATTTCCAAGCGTGCATTGCATCTACCAGGCGATCGGTACGATCGCATTCGCAGCGTTCCATCCGCTGAGCGAGGGCGACCATGTCCTCGCGAGACCTATTTGTAGTGAGGAAAACCGATAAAACGTCGAGCAGGAACATGGAATCAGAGAGCGGGGCCAGCTTTAACCGGAGGCTGTCGCTAGCATACGACGCGTCCGGGATAATGGGGTTCTCCCAAAAGTTTCCTTTGAGATCTTCGATTTGGGAAAGCAAACATATGTAATATTTACAGCAGAATGTAGGGTTGTTGGGGTTCGCGAGCGACTCGGTGGCCTGAGCAAGAAGGGTGGCCGTCGATACCATGCTGGTGGGAAGCAGCCGAGGAAGCAGCTCTGTGACTGTGATACGACTCCGACATTCTCACGCACCGTCACGTGCACCAAACAACACGGAACTTCCGAGTCTTTTCTCTGCGACTGCTTTGCTTGATCTCAGTCATTTCATTCAGGTAGGTAATAATTACGATAGTTGCGCGCCGCGGTCCCAGATTTAACTCAGTGTTGCGGTCAAGCCATATGCGGCCAAACATGCCAGATTTAATCTGATTTATCAAGGGCGCCCAGTCGAAGGTGTGGTTCAAATTGTTCAATCATTGAAATAGAAAACACATTCACCAAAGTCGATTTGCGGAACCGCTGTGGTGTACTACGGAGGATATCATCCGTATTTGCCGCAGGTAGAACAAGGCAGTGACAGGCTGACAGCCCAGCCCACTCGAACCTTCATTCACCCACCCAATTCATCGCGCAGTTTTCCCCGCTTTGTCCTATACCAGGAGAAGAAAGTCTACAGGAATTTCAAACGAGTGGTTCAGATTCTTGTGGACGAAGGAGAAAGCAGGAGGATGTCCAAGTCTCAACTTGCAATGGGTGCAGGACTTTAACGAACGTTACAAAGTGTACAAACGCCATTATGCAGATGGACCATAATGCCAATCCGCGCTCGTCTGCTGTTGTAATCTCACTAAAATTGGTGAAGTACGTTCCCCAATCATCGACCCTACACCATCAAATAGAATCAGCGTCCTGACAAGAACCAAGAAAAACCAACGACACGCACTCGATGCCTACAGGTGTATTCGTCCACATCGAGATCGTATCGCTGTCAATTAGACTCATCATCTCCCCGAGCTCGCAGCTTGCCCGCGCCGGGTCAGTCGACATCTCTGCGTAGGGATCGTCCGGTGGAAACCACGTCTCGGAAGCCGGTGTCGGCGCGAAGGGACTTGGATCCATTGGTGATGTTCCAGCGCCGCTGGTATGCACCGATGGATGCCGGTCGTCTGGCTGGTATAGGCCGGGGAACATGTGTGAGGCGTCCGGTGTTCCATTCGTTGGGAGTGGCAGTTGGCTGATGGAAGCCAGCTCCGCGAGGATATCCCTACACAATTCCCCAGTATGTATCATCACCAAGGATAAAAACAAAAAACAAACCACAACAATCCTGCAATTTGCCAACTGCGGATTCGAAAATAAGATACGAAGTGTGTACCGATCAATCTGCTCACCGGCTCTCGCACATACGCACGACCCGCATACACTTGCCATCTCGCGCTCTGGATCTGGAACGGTCCCCGTGCACTTACCGCTCCACTCGTTCAAAAGCAGCACGATAGCCGACGTAAATACCGCCGGCTATGGGAGCGGTATATATCAGGTACTCGTACAATTCCACGCAGCTAGTCTAGAGAAGAAGATAAAATCCACACCAAATTGATAGCAACCAGCACATTCCCCTTGCGCTTCCGCTGAACATCCACCATATTAGCACACGCACGCGTCGCACTCGTGCAAATCGCTAGCGACGGCGACGCCTGGCACAATTGAAGTATAGCACCACTCGCAAAGCGGATACAGACAACGACAACACGCACGGTAGACGCGGACTTACAGATCACGGGGATGAATTGGCGGTGGATGAGGATCTATAGGTGATAGTACCGGCAATATAGCGCCACGGACTGGTCGAAAAATATGGGATCTGCACACCTAGGTCTGGCTTCAACGTGAGAAGGGGCATTGAAGGAAGAACGAACACGGACCTCTTGCTCAATCCGACTCGAACCTCCCTCCGTGAAAGTGAACGCTGGGCGCGGCTCCAGCAGGGGATCGTCCACCTCCAGCTCACGCAGTCGATCCGCATGGCTGGTGAGTATATCCTTCAGGCGAACATTCTCGACCTTGATGGCAGTTGAGACGCTCGAGGCCATCTCTCGAAGCGAGTTCATTTTCCTGCCAGCTTGCATCGTTAGCTCACTCGGAACAGGGAAAGAAACACCAATTTTGCTAAAACAGGCATGCCCCGCTCCACCAACTGAGCAAGAAGGGTATTACTATCCCCCCCTAGAACTCGGACACCAAAGAAAGATCGGTAGATATCATTTATTCAGTGGTCCTAGATGCATTCTGAGTGGATATATCGTCAGCAATTTGTCTTTTACCTTGGTTTCAAATTTTATTTCATGAGAAATGGATAGGAATTGGGCAAACGACGTCGTTTTTTCGGCGGTAGTCAAGTGTCCGAGTTCTAGGTAACGGGTCAAATTCTGATCGTCGGCCTCATAGCTAACCACCTTGCGGTCGTAGCGCCTCTAAACTTCATAGGGTGGGGCACCTCAACAGGAACTATAGCACACATTTAGCAGTGGTCAAGGCAAACCCACGGTAGTCGACAGGCAGCATGAAATTTCTTACCATCATTTTTGGCAGTTGAGAAATCAATTTGGCAGGCATGCCATGATTGTTCGGTTCATTGTGAGGGCCACAAGACAGCTATGCCTCTGAAATTTTATATGGGTACTCTTATGATGTCAAGGTATCTTTTAGGTGTGTGTATGAAGTAATATGACTTCAAGTGGAGGGCTCAAAACCATAAAATACCCAAAATCAATGAAAATGGCCTAAGCTGTCAGCTTTCCGCGATGATATATATTCGAAGGATGGAATTTTATAAAGGTTTTCAATGCTATATCTCTAGGGCACCTACTGACGTTCATGTGGAGCCAGAAATCTCAGGAAACGGTCCAATATTGGTCGAGAAATGTTTGTTTGTCCGAGTACTAGGTTTGTCCGGAGCGGTGGGGGGGATAGTACTGTACCATCCTGAAGAGCCGGTCAGCTCACGGAATGGGGAACAGATCCCAGTGTCGGGCGTGTGGGCCTCGCTTCCGCGATCTGATGCTTTCCTCACGGGCGGCACAGATGGTCCACCCTTAAAGCGCGCACCTTTTGACAGACGATACAGTTTGTGGGGCAGGAGCAGGGATCCCAGGGTCGGGCATGTTCCCCCCACCTCGCATTCTGACGCGTCTGCTAGAGAGTGGCACGCCACGACGCGTGAATGGCAAACGGCGATGCGTGAGTGGCACACGCGCACCCAGCTCCCCGCGTCATGTCATCAGAGCGAGTAGGCACCGCCGTGGTCGAGGGACGTGCGCCTGAACGTAGGATAAATAGAACGATTCGGGCACTCACCGTATGAAATCGCGAAGGTGGTGGTACGAGAGCAAGCGTAGCTTAACCCTTTTAAACAAACACGCGGCATGTACCCAAAGATCAAAAAGATGGTTATCTTCGACCTCCCCGATCAATCGTTCAACGTCCGCTCAAAAAAAAAGTGCCTCCTTTGACGGAACGTATTCACATGATGTCATTATCGTGCATTGAGGGGAGTGGGACTTGAGGCAAACGTCGGCAGGTGCAAAGAATAACAGGAAGAGCACCGGTGGGAACTGCTTGTGTTGCGTGCATGACGGAAGAAGAAAAGCAGCAAAGCAGTGCAAATGCTTGTCTGCGGTGTTCAAATCAAGCAACTTCCTAAGTCTTCCTCCTTACTCCGATCTGATTGTGGCACATCCCGCCTTGATCCTGGCCTCTGACATTTTTATCTTCTCTGGCGTTCTCTGTGTCACACCCCCAAAGTTTGGGGTTGACCAGATAACATCTGGGGTCACACAATATTTGCCACGCCCTCCCGAAGCATTGGCAACATATAGCTAGATCATGTTGTAATAAAGGTGGCCACGGCCTTTACTCAGGATAGCAGAAGACCCTCGCAAACGCGCAGGGGATTTATTCCCACACACCCCCGCGAGGGCTATGGGCGCGTAACCGAAATTTCTTCCTCAAACTCTCCAAGTTGGTGGTCACCCTCGCAAACGCGCAGGGGATCCAACTTCAGACAGACAGAAGGCTCGATTTTATAAAGAGAGACGTACTTATAGAAGAACTGTAGCCGAGAACAAATCTATCTAAGTGGAGAATTAGCTAAGAACAACGGGATAAATGCGATGTAGGACAAGGTAAATATAAGTAACCAGGGGATGAGGGCGGGTACCTGTTGCCTGAATACATCAGCAAATCCTGATTGGTTCTGTAGCAACAATCATGATTTGCTGATGCAAACCTGTAATAATTTGGCGGCGGCGCTGACAGTGAGCGGTCGCCTCGATATTCCAAGAGTGGGACCGTGCCGTGTAATTCTACCTACCTACCTACCTACCTACCAACGGATCATGGGGCCAAAAGCCCTCGAGGAAGCGCCGTTCATCGAGCGCTTCCAAAGCCTCGGGCCTGATCTCTCAAAAGCGGACTTGAAAAATATATACTGTAGTATTACGTTCAATTCGTATGGTCACTTGTCACACGCCCAAAAATCTACGAAAATTTTCGTAAGTCACTGCGTCACAGAGGCGATTTTGAATTTTTCCATTAGCCGAGGCTAGCCGAGCTTAGCCGGCGGATCAAACCTCCAAAAGGGGACCGCTTACGATAGGTCAGGTTCGTTTGCGATGTCACACCCCAAACCGCCTTACGAATTGAACGTAATACTACAGTATATATAATATACAAACCAGCTGTAACGTCACCTCAACGCGCCTCGAAATTCGGCGTTCTAGGCCGGGCTTGAACGCAGTGGGTCTCCACCTTTATCCTCCTCCACCTCCATCCATGAACGTGAATAATACATCGCTGCAGGTCCATGGCAGCCACTACTACATCAGTAAAACTGCAATTTCGTCTTTGGCATCTTACATCTTTGGCGGCCATCTTTGGGCATCTTTGTCTTGAGCAAAACATCTCATGTCTTGGAAAAGGCATCTTTGGACGTCTTATATCTTTAGCGACTCATCTTACATCTTTGATCGCGTCGTCCGCAAATTATTTGAACTCGCCTACGGAAATCGAAAAAATTGACAGTTCTTAGATATGACGTGGATTTTAGCCTCTATTTACGATTCCAAGATGTTGGACATCTGCAAGCTTGTCTGCAATCAACTTGAAGCAAGAACAGGGTTTGATTCGGAGTGGGATTCTCCCGTTACCATGCGGCGGAATCCTGGTCCATGAACAACTAGTATTGTCGGAATCGAGCTGGGACAATTCAATGCAGAGCAGACGGTTCTCCATGTGTCGTTGGGCAAAATCAAGATGCAGCGAAATATCACAAGTCATTCAAACTCCGCTGGCCCGTGCGTAACCATGTGATGGTTGATGGATGTTGATCGACGATCACATCGCGCCTTGTCTTTCCCCCCATCCTTCCCCATCCTCCCCAGCTCTGCTCTCCTCCTGACTTCAGCCATCGGGTTCCTTCCACCCTCTACTATCTCTTTTGGTGATCACCAGCTCTGGGATCTCGCTGCACGATGCTCCCGCCTCTGTCGGGCTTACTATGTCGGGTGCTCCTCAATACCAGGTGAAGACCTTAATGCTCAACCTCAAACCCTCAAGTTTCAAGGTCCCTCAAGCTCAAAGCCCTTCAACTCCTGTCTTAAGTTTCAAGTCAATACCATTCAAGCTCAAGTCTTCAAGCCGTGCAAAACCATTCACGCGCAAGGTGTCCTGTCATGTGCACTGCGCAACGTTATACCTCACAACCTTGACTGCCTCCCCTCCCCCTCCTCCCCTGTCCGCCCCAAAAGCCTCCGCAAAATATTGTATGTATACAGTTCATCCTGTCCCAATGTCGACTGATTTACCATGAAGTGTGTATCGGTTCATGCAGCTACTTTATTCCCGCGCCGCTTGCGTGCATAATGGCCGTCACTTGCGCGGCGCGGATTAGTGTCTTGTTGGGATCTGTCACTACATTTCGGACTTCGGTGCGTTTACAGTCGTGATCCTCAGCACATCGTCTCCTGTTCCAACGGATATTATCTCAGTTTCTACCCCTGCCTTGGCTGTACATCGTGGTCCCGTATATCCAATGTATCGTTTGGTACCAATATATTGTCTTTAAATGTATCTTTGCGAAGCTTTGTGAGGGTATTCAGTATCTTACAAGCAATCTTTGGCAAAATCTACAGCGTCTTGGAATGTCTTTCCGAAGACGGAAGTCTTTCCTAAGAAAAGTGAATCTACTTTGGAAAGATGCGACGTCTTGACCAAAAATCCGTCTTTCACGTCTCTCACGTCTTGGCAAAGATGCGAAAGACGTGAAAGACGAAATTGCAGTTTTACTGATGTACCCTCTGCTGAAAATTCTGCTCGCTTGGCTTGTTGCGCTTGGACTCTCCACCGGCCACCACGGTTTCTACGCGTCTTTAGACAACAGCATTGTCCCATCTGGCAGTGGTGCATCCGCATCCTTGCTCTTGCATTCCCAAGCCGGTGCCTCCGCGATCGGCACAACCTTCGCCTTCCTCGTCTCTGCAGCTCTCGGCGTGAGCGTGGGCACCGCGTTCTTACAGTGCGCATGGAACGCGGTGCGCCAGCGTGCCTTCACCGTGTCCGGGCTTGATGCCTTGTGGTCCTCGCCACACAACGCACTCGCATTCTTTTACTTCGACTTTTGGAGCTCGGCGCGCGGAATTGTGCTCATTTCCGCTCTGGCGTGGGCCTTCCCCTGGTCGTCACCTTCGCGCCAGGGACGTTGACCGTGCAGAGTCGGAGCGGTACCGTCTCGGGACCTTGTACCGTCCCTACCTTTGATTTCGGATCGTCTGCATTGCTGCATGAGGGTGAGGTCGATTATTTTTCTTGAATCCAAAACTCATTATTCGCTCCAGTTATGATTTCTAGCATGCGGTACGATCGACCGTCCTCGGTGGCGTTAGAAGTGGTTGGCTCGACGCTTCTTGCGGGCCAGCCAACTCCTCCGACCTCTCCTTGCGGTAGCCATTGCTCATACATCCTGTCTGCCAACGCTCCATCTTTCTCTTGCTCTCCCAGCCTGCACGATCCCTCCCGTCTGGACTGGGCATACGACCTCGGCTACTCACCTCCGCCCTACTCTGCCGCAATTATCGACGTCACACCATCCGTCACCGAAGGAGAACCGCTCTTTGTTGGTTGGGACTTCGAGGCAGAATTCACCAATTATACGTTGTGGAGTCCGGACCCTAGCGGCGTAACCAACCTCACCTGCGTCGCATATAACTCGACGTACCATGTCAACTACACATTTGTTAGCTCCACTGCCTCCGTTGCGATCGATCACATTGTTTTGCACCAGCCTGCGAGCCAGCTCGCTGCTAACTCAGAAGGGTACCACCTACCAAACTTCACAACCCCCATGGCGTGGTACAATGCTACTGCGAATTACTACGGAGTGCTTTACAGCATGTACCCTTACCTCATCGGCAACATGACTGTTTACACCGGCCAAGACGACATCTTCCTTATATACGCCCCAACTTCTGGACTCTCGCTCACCGAAATGTCGCTGTTCAACGCTCCGGCGTCCTCCATCGATAGCGGGAATCTCACCTGGAGCTCCGACCTACCGCGCGCAATGGAGTCGCTGCTGCAAAACGTCACCCTCTCAATCCTCACTGGCTCGCTTGATGCCGCGCAGACAACTTCGGCCACCTGCATCGTCACCGACATCCTCCAGCACTTCGCGTATAACGCACACCGTCTGTGGCTTGTCTACGGGCTAGGGCTTGGCATTGCGCTTCTGTGCGACCTGGTCGGCGTCGTGGCACTATTCCAAAATCCGTTCGGTGCAGCAGGCGGCTTCAGTGACTTCCTTGCCGCAACGCGGAACACTGAGTTGAACGGCCTGGATTTGAAACAACCCCAGCATATCAGGTTGAAATATGGCCCGGTACGCAGCGAAGGGGGACGGTATGCATTTGCCAGGCCGGAAAATTTGTGCAACGGTAACTCTGAGAAAGATGCGCCCTTTTCCAATCAGAAAGATGGCGTCACATCGGACACAGATGAACCTTTTTTACCGGAGCGCCTGTACGATCATGGAAGATAAAAAAGTTCTAAGTTCAGCTGCGGTTTCGGAACCTAGTTACCGTACTTCTCTTCTCTTATCTCTCTTTATAACATTACGCATGTCCGTCTGAAGCTTTTTCAAGTCCGCTTTTGAGAGATCACGCCGGAGGCTTTGGAATCGCTGGGTCCAGACCTTCGGAAGCGCTCAATGAACGGCGCTTCCTTGTAGTTGGCCTCGTATCTTGCTCAAATCTTGGCTGATTTCCACAATCCTTGGACTACTCAATCAAAAGGTGAACCTAAGTGGTCACAGGTCAGAGTGGCTGAATCTACGGTCGAAATAGTCCAGTAGTAGAAAATACAAAGTTTTGAAATTCCAAATCTGAAGAGACCTAAGCAATTGAGCAAGATATGGCCAAGGTATAAGCAAGTTACTACAGGCGGGGGTGTAATATATGTAATGTAACTAGGCTGATTACTTGGCTGAAGGCGCGAGAGACGAGTCACGGGGTGACAGATGACGAGAGGACGGGAATGCCAATAACATGATCTACGTGAGCCTGCCCGAACTTGTGCTCATGGGATGCCGAGAAATGTGATGCAAAAGAGATAAGCTGGCGAGGGAAAATGGCAACGTAGGTTAGGGTTCAGGAAAGGAATAGATAGTCAGCCAACCCAGCGAACTCGCGCACTGGATTCGAACTCGAGCGATAACAGCATCTGCCTCTGAAGAAAGACTCAGGACGGGGTAAATATATTGAGTTACCCTGCTTGCGACCGTTCCGGACAGGAATTGGGCTCTTGGAGCAAGTGCGCGATACGTCCAGGACAAATAATCATCCCTGCGGTCGAGAAGCCGCATCACCGGTAAGCAAAGTTCGTGGCGGTGTGGAAGAGCTAAATGCCTGGGACGTAGGTTCTTCAAATGGGTCGGTGGTCGGAGTATTTTAGAGTAGGAGAAGTGAAGAGATGTGAGATAAATGAGGCCGCTGGTAGAGTACGAAATTAAGAGCACGAGAAGGTATCACTAGTCGTAAAAACAACTGCGAGACAGATTCCGAGTGAATCCGTAAAGCCGAGGGGTTTCGCACACCGAGTGCGCACAGTCGAGGTAACGGATGTTGATGGTAAACGAGATGGGACACGGGGGCTCGGCCGCTGAACCGCACTGGCTCACACGATGAGCGTTGAAAGCAAGGGAGACGATGATGTGGCACCGTGGGTGCGTATTTACGGTACAAACAATGACGTAAGTAATAAGTGGTAATAAAATTGCTTTAGAACCGAAACCAACTTGTGGTTGAGTTTCCACAAGTCGGCCATACGGCTCTGCCACAGCGGAGATGCAAGGTATCTCGGGGAAATAACGCCGAACTATCCACGAGTCCAAGGAGGAAGAGTGCATTGAACCAGGGGAAGATGGATCGGAGCGAGGGAACTCGAGTCGCCACTTTGAATAATCAGGGATTCCAGAAGAATAAGGACTGAGTCGGCGAAATCGTACGGGCCTTCGACGAGAGTTAATGGAATTCCAACTTGCCCCAGGTATCGCGCGCGCGATCCTAAAAATTCCAAATCCATTACGCGAACCGGAAGGAACGCGTCTGACGCAACCGAGCGAACAGATGGACAACTAGGAATACTCACTCGACATACGCAATCGTTGGAAAAGGGGAAAATCCCTCTACTCGGCTTCGGCGCTACACTAACGTGAAACGATAGCTCTGAGCTCTCGTCTCGCGGTCTTCCTGCCCTCCCACTTCTCATGGACGCTTGATGAGTCTCAGTTAAAAACACTGATAAAAAGATAAACGTTCTCGTCGTGGAAACGAAGAATATAGTTTGATACAAGGATGGGGACTACAACAGGACGTAGAGTCAATTAGAATATCCACGAGGAACGCGGGATTGAAACCACGGCATGATGCTGGGTGCAAAAATAACCCGAGACGACTGCCCACAGCGTCCACAACGGCGTCAGACTCCTGGCGGGGTATCCCACGGCAATCTTTTACAGTAGACGGGTGCGGAGAAAAGTACGCCCGAAATACAGGCAAGCGATGGATCGGAAATATGACGTACCAACTCATAATTCTTTTTCTTCCCCAATAATTCCGCTGAGGTTATGTCCGTGAGGATTGATCCAACCTGCGTACAAATAAAAATGGCTAGTATGCGAAAAAGATAAGGAGGCCCAATTTAGCGGGGCGCCAGCCGGCACAGCCGGTACTGTCTAATCGCCGCGCGAGCACTCAGTAGGGCGCGGATGCGTGCACGTAGGGAAGGGAGAACGGATGGCGCAAGCATGTACACAGCAGGGCTTGGATGCGGTACATGCAGTACGCAAAGGAGTCGTGCACGCAGGTACGGGCCTGATCCATGCGCGTACCTGATAAAGAGGGATACAATTTAGCGTGAGGGTTGCCGCCAAATGAAAGGAATGCCCACCGATCCGAGCGTGTACAAATCCCGTACGTCGTTCCTTAGTCTCCTCTCGCACTCAGTCATCGTCTCCGCGTCGCATCGGCAGAGGGGCTGCTGCTGGTTATTTATCTGCTAAGAAGTAGGAGATTGAACCATATTGCGCCAGTGCTAAGTGTTGAATTGAGTATTGCGGTCGATTGCAGCCGCCGGAATTGTGTTGACTGATGTTGAAATCGCCAAACCAACAAGATATAATACAATCGGTCTCTTAAGAATTTGACCGGATTTTCCGCGTGAGAGATGTCGGTGGCACATCCTGAGATAGCCATGGCGCGATGACAAGCCGTGGAGTCCCGGTTTCCAACATACCGAGGGACTTGTATCGAATCGGAGGATCGAACAGCAAGCGGTGAAAGGCGGTGAAGCTCGAGGAATCCGATGATTATACATCTTAAGCGCTATGAGTCTGAAGTTCCAACGTCCCCTGCCATGCATCACGATCTGGCCTCGCCCTGGGGCACAGTCATCCCGTGCAAGCCCCTATACGGTGCCGGCTCCGGCATCTTCCAACCCCATTTCCGCAGCAGCAACTCGTCTTCAAGCCTGAATACCTTGACGTTCAGTGGGCGGCAGCACTGGACCATCTCCTTCTCGCTGTCGGTACCGAAGCCCCAGAGGGACAAGTCACCGCCGGGACACGTGCCTGCGACACAACAAATAGTCAGCGACGGACCACCAGCCCATCACAACCATAGAAAACTCACTCAGCGCCAGCAAGAGATCCACCTCGGCCAGCATCTCGATGTAGTCCCCCTTCCGCGCCGGACACCGGCTCATGCAGTACCTTCCCTCGTCATTCAGCCCCGTGACCTGAAACAGGTTGAGCACGTCGTGGACGTCCGCCTCGGCGAGCCCGAACGGCAACACGGCGCGCACGAGGTTCGAGTGGCAGTGGAAATCGTACGCCTCGCCGCTCAGCAAAGTATTGACGTACGGGTCGCACCGCGTGCCCAGCAGGTCGTGCACGCGGCCGCCGTGCGCATCGGCGCCGTACCACGCTAGCGAGTCGGCAAGGATGGTCGCCAGCGGCCGCAGGTGTGGGAGGGTCGACCAGAGGCGGTCATAGGTTGACACGTGCGTGGCGTGCAGCTGGCGCGTGCGGGCGGCCCAGAAGCGCTCCGAGGGGTTGTGCGCGTTCCAAAGGTTGAGGTCGCCTGGAGGCTTGGTGAGCAATGTGTGGGACGGCTAGACAGATAGGTGGAAGGGGGTCTGTTTGGGAGGAGATACACACCGACTTGCGGCCCTTCGGGCGTGCTGATCTGGACGATGGATCCGGCCGGCGCCGTCCACGCCCTGCCGGAGCGGATTTCAAGACGGAACTCTTCGACGAGGACGCGCGGCGCGGACCTGATCTTGGTGTAGAGCTCCTTGTCCACGGTGAGGGGAGAGCCGGTCGTCGGAAGATAAGCGGGGACCGGCTTGGGAAGGGGACCCCCCCTCGGTTGCTCAACGTTGCTTTCGGACATGGCGGGTTTTGACGCGGTGCAGGGAGCCGCGTCTTACAAAGCACGCGCGATAGTCCTGGTGCCAGAGGGGAAAGGGGAAAAGAAAACGAGCCGATGTGACGTGGCCATCTTCGAGGAGATTACCCACATGGTCCACATGGTCAGGGGGCCGCCTGGTCTTCTCCACGCCACGTGGGATTCTGCCACGAATTACAGCAAACACTCTATCCGCACAAACCCCGAGCCCGGCATTTTCAAGCTCGATCCTCACCTCATTGAGTGCATCGCCTGTGGACCCACGTAGTATGCTGTAGTGGTTGTACGCAGAAATACCCGAATCCGTGACAAGGCTCCACAGGCCCCGGGTTTTAGCAAAGAGAATTCACGCCAATTCTCACCAAACTGACATTCAACGTTCTGAAAATTTACGACGCGGCACCATTGTTCTTGATTGAACCACCAGAAAACTAAGATATTGGCGGGCAAAGGGATTTTGCCGCTACAGTGCTTTTGCGGCATGCAGCGGCAGTTCCAGCGGCACTACAGCGGCAGTCTGCGGCAGTTTGCCTGCCAGGTACATGTTGAACTGCTTGGCGGCATCGTAATTGGTGGTTTAAAATGTGTCAGTGCACTCGACTGTATTCAATATATTGCTACATTGTCGCCTATGGTGGAATTGAGTCTGGATCCTGACTCGGGTGCTCACAGCTCGAAAGAGGATACTGCGGCCCAGTAGCCGCTTGTTACCCAAGCATCGCACAGCGCCCTGATGGCCAGAACCCAACCATTCTCTACCTCATTAGCAACCTGGGATCCAAGAGGTGTGCCGTACTTAATGCGACTGACTACCGCCGGTTGAACTGTTGTGAAAGCTGGGAATTATTTAACTGAATCGAATGGTTACAAACAGGTGTTGCACCGTGCTCAGCCGGAATTCATCTTCATCTGCAGCCTGAACAGTTCATCAAAGAAATGGCCCCTTAGCTCGTTCCAATCTTGTTATGTTTTTCTCTCCCCCCCAATATCAACCTACTAGTTTGCCGTCTGGTTTAGAGGGTCAAAACTGTGGCTATGTCCTGACTATGTCGACAGTGGCTATGTCCATCCGTTTTGACCCTCCAAACGGGGTGGCAAAAAGGTAGGACGTAAAGGAGCCTCACCAAGACTTCGATGGCAAAGTGAAGCCAGAGGAGGAGTTGCAGTCCGTCGAAGGTTTTTCGAGCCTGAGATGGTAAGTTCCGATCCACGGTTAAGTTCAGCGTGAGCCCAGGGCAGGTAAAAGAGAAGTCTTCATCAATCTTCAAGAATCAGTGCATCAGTGGCAGCTTCAGGGACGTTGGGCTTCTGGAACGCAAATTTGCAAGATTCTGCTTGAGAAGGTCCGAGCCAGTGAGGCGAAAAGACCGGGCCGCCGAGACAAATCGTGATGGAAGCGGAGAAGGAGAGATGATGTTTGCGCATGTGATAAACAGGAATGCTAGTGGCGGAACTGAAAAATCAGCGGAGGGAGACAGATAGTAGCAGACGGTGTATAGCCGAGACTGGTTCGGTAAGAAACACATTACACATAAGGACGATGTAGGAAAGATTACGAGCAAACAACAGAGCACTGAGGATAGCATGAAACGACACCAGAATAGCGATATATTGGCCTCCAGCCGCCAGCAGTCGATAAACCGGGCAATTGCAAAAAGGGCGCAGTCGACAAATGTCGACATAGAAAGGCTGCGACGCGAACGACCATGGACAAGGATTGAAGTGAATTGAAAAACGGCGTGGGAAACGAGGGGGCGGAAGAACATTCGAAGATCCAGCCCAAGTAACCATTAGTCGCAAAATGAAACAGGATAGACGCACGAGCGAAACAACACCTTCTTGTCCCAAAAGGAAATTGAAGATCGCTCGCTAGCGCGTGCAAGAGAACGTCTATTGTGCAGTGGATTAAGCTCCGGCAGTACAG
The DNA here is from genome assembly GCA_029378395.1 of Mycena leptocephala. Taxonomy (NCBI): domain Eukaryota; kingdom Fungi; phylum Basidiomycota; class Agaricomycetes; order Agaricales; family Mycenaceae; genus Mycena; species Mycena leptocephala. The sequence continues at coordinate 37,204 of JARJLF010001209.1, read as the reverse complement.
GAGCAGGGGCACAGGGAAAGGCACAGTACTCTAGATCCAGCGGCGCGAAAGAAAGGGACGTCGCAAATAGGGTAACGCACGGCTGAGTACACGTGCTCTTGTATCTCGCCCCTTCCTCTCCTGCTCCTCTCTCTCTGCTTACCGCCTATCCCACCCCACTTCATGCGCGCCGCGACTAGATCTCGACCTCCGCATCCGCCTCCGCCCCCCATCCATCCCATTCCATTCCGGAACCCAGAAACGCCTGCGTGCCCCAACCTGCAGGCACGAGACGACACAGACGCCACCCCCTCGCCCGCATCGCACAAGCATTCCGCAGAGCCAACTCCCGCGCGCAGCCGATTGTGGGCTCCAGTGCAATACGCAGCGGCAGCGGCGGGCGTGGACAGTGAAGCTAAGCTTCAGTAGCCGTACATGTCGATGGCGGAGCGGGAGCGCTGTGCGGGCCACCCTGCCCACCGCGTTGCCTCAAAATCCACGACAGCGGTGAGTGCGTGTCAATGGCGAGAACGGAATACTCCTGCGCGCGCCGCCTGGCGTCTTCACGTCCCTCTCCAAATCCACGACAGCGCTCGGCGTCAATATCGATGTGGTCCTGGATGCCGTGACGCACGTCCACGTCCTCGCCTCCGTCTCCACACCTGCGCTGCACCTTATTTAGTACTTGAGGTACGAGCTTCGAGCTTCGCGCAAGCGTAACCCGTCGCCGGCACCTGCCCACGCCGCGCCCTGCACCACTTCAAGAGATGAGAGCGAGGCACGAACCGGCGGCAAGCCGCCTTGGTCGACGAAGCTGCGAGCTGGATTAGGCGCCGACGCAAAGGGAGAAGAGCGGGTCCTGGGCGCAGAGGAGAAGTGGGACGCGCGCGCGCGGGCGTCGAGTAAGCCTTCGAGCGAGCGTCGAGCTTCGAGCTACGCGCACGGAGTCGGGCGTAGTCGAGCCGGCGGGCGGGGTTCGAGCCAGTGGGCGGGATGGGGATGCGTGGAATCTGTGTGTCGGTCGCGCTCTGGGCGCTGTGTGCTGTCCTCCCGCACATCAGTCACGACTTGCGTCTGGGACATACATTCTCCCTCCCCGCGGGCGCAGCCCCGTTTCATGTCATTGTGCGGCTCCCATCCCTTCTTCCTTCCTTCTTCTCCATCTCACCAACGCCAGTCTCCAGGATAAGCGGGGCAGGGCGGGAAGGCACCGACGCGACGAACTGCGTGTATGGTTTCGTCTCGTGTCCCCATCAGTGCTGCTGGTACGGAAAGTCTTTCTCGGTGGTACGGATACAGCTGGTGCGAGTCCTTTCGGATTGTGGGTTGGACCGCAAATGACGCACGATGGGCGATGGGAGCAGTCAAAGACGCCGATGCTGATGGCGGCGTAACTCCACTGATGGCCTGAGTACCTCACCACAGAGGCGTAGATCTAAAGAACGGTGGCCGATGCGGGACGCATAAAGACCGATACTGCGGGCCACCGGTGCGTCCCGGAGAAGCAGAAGGCGTTGGTATGCGTTTTTTACACTCGCTACTCGATGCTTCATTAAAGGCGGGGAAGGGCGCGCACTGCGCAGCGGCGAGGGCAACTCCATGTACAAACATCTAGATAAGAAAACAAAGAGATTGGAGCGGCGGTGAATACGGCGCGCGCGAGCAGAAAGATGACATGCGTAACGTACCAACAATGGGTCGAGTACGCGCGGCGACCAGACGCCGAAAATGGATAAGTATGCGAGCGCGAGGACCTGGGAGCTGGAGTTTGGGTGGAGTTGTTGTCAAGACAAAGTGGATCGGCCGCAGCCCTTGCACTGTGCTGGCGTGGAAAGCGAGGAGCGGAATGCGGAAGCTCAAGATTTGCGCAGGTATTCATAACGGATGGTCAGCGAAAAGCAGGGAGAGTTATTTGTAGGTGTTGATTTCACATGCCGACGGTCTTTCGCTCGCCGAATCGGGAAAGACACAGAAAAACAATAAAATAATTGTCCTTAAATTTGGAGCGCGAAAGACGAAGCGGCAGAGGGGGAAGGGTGATGAGTCAACGGGAGTACAGAAACAACTAACTAGCTAGTAGAAGGGAAAGGCTGAAGTGGGGTGGTAGATAGGTAGGTATAGTGCAAAACGATGCAGAGACTTAAGTATCCAGCATGGACAACGGAATACGGAGGAACGAGGAGGGGGGAGGGTCGCGGATGGAGCAGCCCCCGTGAGCGCATCCCCCCATTCCGCGACGTAATCCGTTGGCGGGGTCGTACTCTCCATCTGCGTCGGCGTCGAGATGCGTGCGGCCGCGCGGATGGAGGTGCTGGGAAGGCGCGCGGACAAGGGGAACCACAGAGGTGCGCAGGCCAAGTGCGAAGGTGAGTAGGGGGCCAAAGGAGGAAGCGCTGCTCCCGTCCTCCCGTCGATCCTCGCACCCATTCCCCTACGTCGTCCTCCTGCTTCTTGTATGCGTTCGCATCTCCACCGCGATGTCGGACGACATCCGCCGGCGGCGCAGCACGCAGCAGGGGCACATCGCCATCGACCTCCACGCGCCAATATCGCCGATCGCGCTGTTCCCTCTATAGCGCGGACGTCGGCGGCGCGACAAGGCTAAATGGGAGAAGGGCCGGCGCCTTCACACGTGCATGGCTCGCCCCCAGCTCTCGATTGCCGCCCCCCTCTCCGCGCTCGCCCACGCCGACGTCCTCGCGCAGCAGGGGCACGTCCGCGTCCCCGCTCCCCCTTGCAGACCACGACCAAAGGACGGGGCCAAAGAGGAGGAGGGCCGCCGTGTGTCCGTCCTCCCCACGGCCTCCTGCTCGCGTCCCCGACCCCTGGTGTACACCCCGGCGCGTGGCTTTTAATCATACGGTATACCAGCAGCTGGATGCAGCCGGATACCAGTACATCGCACCGTATGTGGATGCGCGCGCCTGTCCCTGCGCATATCACATCCCAAATCGGGGGCGCTACAAGACGTCCGCAGAGATGTGAGCTCCCGACATCTGGCGCGACGTCCCCCCGCCCCCCACCGCCGGAGCGCACATGTTTCCGCGCCGACACCCGCACCTGGATCCTCGCCGGCGGTGGGCCAGGGACGACGAGCAATGCAGGAGCACGTCGCGGCACGGAGCGCGCATGAGCATCCGTACCCAGATCTTCCCGTCCGCCGCGGGAGACGAGGCGGGGGTAGAAAACGGACGTGCTCTACAACGCGGTCTTGCTTTCGAAGCCGGTGCTTTGGAAGGCGGAGAGGGATGCGGACGGGAATGCGGACGCACACAGCGCACGTTCGTCGGTACGGGGAGCGCATGCGCAGTCTCGGCGCAGCGCACACAGGCGATGTGACGACGCGAGGCAGGAGGGCGCGTATATAGAGGTCTAGTCTAGCTGCGACAATGAGGGCGGGGCGCGGGTAGGGGAGGCCGATGGGCAAGGACGGGGCATAGGTGAGGTCGTGGTGGTGCTCGTAGGGCGGTGGCAGCGATATCTCCTGCCACAAAGGATAATCCGCGCTCCCCCGCAAAGATGAAGGATCACCCTTCGTCCCGAGCGCGGAGGGAGCGCCGGGAGTAAAACCCCGGGAACGAACGATGGACCGAAGGACGAGCGAACCGCGCAGGATCTACCCATATGTATATGCATCCCGTTCTGAAGGGGGCGCACGAAAACAGAGTCGGAGAAAAATAGGCCGTTTAGAAAAGGCAGCGCGCACGCGCGAAATTTGACAAGAAAGAGGCACATCCAGAATGAGCCCAAGACCACAAGAAACAGTGGGGGAAATAACTTACTGCGTCCGGGGGCGTAGCGAATAACGAGCGGTAATACTATCCGGGGAAATAGAGCAAATATCTGGACACGGAAATATCTCGACGCGACTAACGGGACGGATGAGCAGGGGCGAAATTCAAGAAGGTATCTGCGGAGCAGACGTACCTCGGCCACTGAGCAATGGAATAGCTCCGCGCTCCGTCTCCACGTCCACCATGTGCTTCGTCCTCCGCGCGCCATCCCTCCGCCCGTTGCTACACCCAACCCTCCTCCCCGCCTTCCCTGCGTCTCCACCTGGAACCTCGAGCACGCCACCCGCCAAAGCCAAAGCCTAACCAAAGCATGGATACGACGAAGGGCGGCGACGGGACTCGCTTAACTACCCCTCTCTTCCTTCGCGCAAAGGTAGCGTGGACCCCCGACGATCGAAGAGAGTTGGCGGAAGGGGCTGAGGCGAGCGCACGCATGGTCTTGCGAGATACAGAGCAGCGCGCGCGCGTGCCGTACGGGTCAGGCGGACAGACGCACGATGGACGATGGCCGAAGGACGGGTGCACGAGTGAGTACACGAGCACGGGAAGAAAATGCACAGCGGCGCTTCCAAGGGCGCTTCCAGGCGGGCGGGAGAGGCATGGACACGGACATCGTCTACATCTCCTCGCAGCAAAGACGATCTGCGAGCTCCCCGCTAAAGATGATCGATCCACACGCCGCGCTCCAACCCGAAGGACCAACGAGCGTCCATTATGATATCCGACGTTATCCGTATGAAAGCTGTTGGAGGGACCTGTGAAGCGACATCGTCCACTACGTTACTGCTTTTGATGTGACCGGGTAAATTCCGCGCCTAACCAGGAGATCGGCACATGCCCCGATATGTTCGATCACAATGCGGACGGATTTGGCCCGAAAATGGGCTCTATGTTCGATCATAATGCTGACTTTTAGGCCCAAGGCCCAAATTCTGCCCTATGTTCGATCCAAACTGCTGACAGAACTCGCTGGTCAGAAGGCATGTCCGATCCTGGTGCGTACACTTGAGTCCTAAAATTTGCAATATCCCCATCTCCAAAAGGTGCCCGCCTCCCTGCGAATAAAATCATCCAAGATCACAATGTAACCTTGGATTTGACCCATTTTCACCCCAAAATGGCACCTCTCGTGGCTTAAGGTCCGATCCACTTCGCTGACTGTTTGGGCCGAAAAACGACCTACCTGATCACAATGCGGACACAATTTGAGGCAAACTTCATGAACGGAAACGGCCAAAATCGGCCAAAATCGATCGGACATATCAAGGTATATGCCGATCTCCTGCCTAACCGAAGCCGTGACTGTCACATACCATCACTTGGGATCCACGCTCATGGCGACTCCTGCAATCATTGCCGCCGGGCATATCCATCTCATTCTATCGCATTCAACCGACGACTTTTACTTGGAAATTCCCATTGCGGTCGTACAATCCAACTCTGTTCACCCTATCAAATATCTCCGCTTCCTCGGATGGTGCATTATAGGCATACTCGGAACCGTCAAAAGCGATCGAGAGGGGCCCGGAGAAAATGCCGCGACTGCCGCGGTAGTGCGGGGAACTGACGCGGCATTGCGGGGAATTGACGCGGCGGTGGCTGTGCAATTGCCGCGGCGGGGGAAAAGTGCCGCGCACTATTTATCTCCTTCCACAGCACGTAGGAAAGCTCAAATAAAGTGGGGGGAATGTTCTTACAGTTAAATACATCTCTTAGAACAAGAAAATCTCCGAGTAAAATTTCAACCATATGTCGGACTCGTCCCAAGATGGATCTCAACCCCAAACTCCATGTCCCAGTGCCAATGAAAATATTGTGCAACCATATACAACACCCACGGACATCAATTGAAAGAGTTCCTGAGCCAAATGACTTCCATGAAATAGCAGGAGTTCCCGGCTTTCCTTCACAAAGATGTCAGACCTCGCTGTTACAGCATAATAATGTTCAACTCACCTTTGAAGAGCTTTGAGCAACTCAGAATACCCACAATACACCAATGTCTGTGCAACACTTGTCCCCTCACATCCCCGCAGCGCCGCGTCACATCCCCGCACTGCCGCGGCAGTTCCCCGCAGTGCCGCGGCAGTTCCCCGCAATGCCTTGTCAGTTCCCCGCACTGCCGCGGCAATTCCCCGCAGTGCCGCGTCAGTGCGCGGCAGTGTTTCCTCAGCTCATATTGATGCAGAGGCAAATCACAAATTTGTCTTCACTCTAAATTAAGGACTAATCAACTGGACAGAATATTGTATGACATTCAACATTCTTTAGTTCAGATAACGTGATTTCCAGGCAGTCTACGGTAACAAGATTGCATACACGGTCATTGATGCCCTCAAAGTGGCCCTCCAACGAATCCGCTGGACGGAGGCCTCAAATAGGATGGAGGTACATTGAATCACCGCGAATCATGTTTGAAAAGATTGGTCTCTATTGAACAAATTGATTCTGGGTTGCTTGTATTACAACTTGGCGGTAGTGCACGCTAATCATTTTGAAGTCCAGCTGGGATAGTACTTCACATGGTGCATTATGTGAGTTACGTGGACATATTATATTGAATATCCCCTTGTTCAGATTGAATACGACCACAGGTTCTTGCTATCCAAACAGTGTACTAAACAAACTTGCAGACCATAGCCTGAGCGGTCCAAGCTCAAATTAGATTAGCAGAACATGCTCAGCAATTCAGCAGCATTTTATTTGCACTCTGCATGTCCGACTAATGTTGTCAAAACTCCAAAAGTCGAGTCACGACTTGAGGAGTCGACTTCGGAGTGTACTCGACTCGACTCGACTCGACTTGATGGGATCAAGTCGACTTGAAGTCGACTCGGGTCGACTCAAGTCGATGAAGTCGGGTTTTTTTAAGCATTTCTCTGCACAGCCTGTAGCTATCGCAGGGAGTTAAATAAAAGGTAGTTTCACTCAATTCCAGTCGGCTGAGCCATATACAAGTTACAAATACAATTTCAACGCTACTTTCATACCTCACTACGCGCCAACATCCTCCTCCGGCATAAAAATATTGTCTGCCATGCGAAAGCACTCTTCGACTGCCTGGGCAGCAGCATTCCGATCTTCCTCAGTGCTTGCAGCAAGCTGCCGGAGCCAATCTTCATCGTCGTGCGGAATCGGAGGTGCCTGCCACTCGCTCATGAAGTTCAATCGAGATTTTTTGAAATTAAACTTCAGCATCTGTAGCGCTTCCATCAAGAGGGGACTTATCCGGTTTCGCCGCTTTGTGTCTGTCTCTGCTGATGAGGAAAATACTCGTTCAGATGGCACAGATGTAGCTTGAATTGGCGCATAATCAGTGAAAAGGCGATAGATTGTTGGCCATGTTGTTTTCCCGTGATTCTAGGCATAGTGAGTATCTCAAGAATGGACTACGGATCTACTCTCTCACCATCCAATACCCAATCATATCTGTTGTCTGGGGGGGTGGGATTGGACTCTGGATGTAGCTGTCCAGCTCCTGCTCCACAGTCCAACAACTGCCAGGCCCCGAACCAGTTCCAGCAGAGAAATCGAGTGCTTGTTGAACGTTGCGGTATTTGTTCGCAGCGTTGGCAAGCATAGTGGGAACTGCTGGTCCTCGAGATCGAGATGAGTTGCGGGAGCCCTGGGAGCCGGCTGGGCTGCTGGAACGTGACACTGGAGTCGCATCATCGTCCTGGTCTCGATAAGATTCGAGCTATTCGCATGGGTGATGTGAGTATATTAATCAAGGTGAGGTGCAGTTGTACATTACCTTTGCCAATATAGCTACCCGGGCTGCAGCCTGATCACGAGCAGACCAGTTCTTCTTGATCCATTCCATCCGAATAGAGGGGTTGACGACTGAATTGAGCTGTTGACACTTTGTGCATGAAAGGCAGAGCACCACTCACACATTGCAATGATGTATGCATTTGAGTCCTCAAGCTTCTTGTAGTAAGACTTCGCTAGGTTCAAGCCAGGTGTGATGATTGACGCAACATTCTCCTCTACCAAATCCTCATCAGCCTTCATTGCCTCCCAGGCAGACAAGAAGAGCTCAAAGGCAGGAATTGTTGCAGCGAGGATCGGGGTATTTTCCGAAGACATGATGGTCTGAACAGTGTGCGGCTGCTGAACATACGATTAATAATCATGTTGTGGACGAATCATGGATGAATATTCACACACCTGAAGAATTAACTCCAGGATTTCGAGACGGTTCCAATGGCGATTTTCCAAAGGGTGGCTGAATGATTGAGCATCACGGTACATGTTGAAGAATCTCCTGATTGGCTTTTTGCGTGCATAAAGATCAGCAATTGAGTGACTGTTGTATGTTGTGCTCACCTGCTGGAGATACCGAAGACGTCGGAGCATGTAGAAAACTGAGTCCCACCGGGTTTTAACGTCTGGGAGTACCGTAACTGGTGACAGTGAAACAACCTCCGTCCTACCTCCCATGCTGAGCTCCGTCCAGAGACCGCTCTCATTGCCCTCTTTGATGATCCTCAACAATTCGTCGCGACGCTGTCCAGACTTCCGTATAAAGGCCACTGTTTTGCGGCAACGACGGATGGGACCCGCTCTGCGCCGAAGGCGTGCAACCTGTCGCAGGTCTTCATCATCGGATTCGGTTTCTGTGTCTGTTTCAGAATGTATCTCGCGGCTGTTGTCCTTCTCCACGGCCTTTATCGTAGCTTGTGCACAGAGATTAATAATATGTGCAAAGCAGCGAATGTAGTTATCCTTAGCGTCAAAATCAAGAATCCCGGCTTCTGCAAGAAGAACGGAGAAATGGTGCATGAAGGTGGTATTATTGGAGGTGTTATCCATGGTAAAGTGCCCAATCTGGGATGCACAAGTCAGCAAACAGGTTTGAATTAAAAACAGGCTGTTACCTTTCCGATTATTGCAGCCTGGTCGCAAATGTCAAAGATAATTCGAGCTAGTCTTTGACCACTGTGAGCACCCCGAACACGTCGGAAAGCGAGCAGTGCTTGGCGCAATAAAACCTGCTCCTCCTTCTGCCCGAGCCAGTGTATAGTGACCGATAAATATGGTTGCATTCCCGCACTGCTCCACATGTCAACAGTGAATGAGATCTTGCCCAAGGCCGCCTGTAATATAGATGAATACGGAGAGTTTCGAACTTTTTTAATGGTTACCTGGAGTTCACACTTCAATTTATCGTAATATTTAAGCCACGCGTCCATAATCCGGGTGCGGAGCGTGTTTCGGTGGGGAATATCACTGTCTTGCAAAGACTCGCAGAGCAGCAGCAAAAGGTCACGAAAATCACGGTTCTCGATCAAATTAATAGACTGAACATGACTTAGCATAGGACTCCTCAGCGGGCTTGGAACATACCAGATCATTGGCAACAATTACCGTCACTAATTGGTCTTCAAATGATTTCGCTGAGAACATTGTACGTGCCGAGTCCCTGGCACGCTGTTCTTCGCGTTGCTGCCTCAGCGCATTCGGGAGCTTGTTCGGCAATCCACGAGCCTGAATGAGTGCAAGATATTCAGGCAAGTGAGCCTTCCCAAGGTGCTTCCGTCGAGTCGTGAGACTGCTTGCAGAAGCGTAAAGTTGTCTCGAAAATGCGTAGTAAGCACACATTACAAATGGAGAAAGTGCACGTACGGACATAACTTGCATTTAAAACCTCGGTGCTGAATGTGCTCCCCATAAAAAGCTTGGCAGTCAGCAGATTTCGAGTTTGCCTCTAAAACTGCGTCTTCAGCCCACGCAAAACTGTTCTGGTCAACACGATATCCATTCCACTTATCATTGGCACCGCCAGCCTGAGAACGACCCTGTTGCTGTTGTACAATGGCCTCGTTGACCCGAGTAAAAGGCTGAACAGGAGGAATGCCCCTCCTTCTATTGAAGTGGGGAGGACGGGGACGTGGTGGTGCTTCTTCGTCCGAGTCCAGATTGATACCGGGACTCTCCTGCTTAACACAGCAAATTTCAACTCAAGAGACAGTGTGGGAGATATGTATGCCTACAGATTCCTCGTCATCTTGCTCTGATTCATCACCGCTTTCGTTGCGGAGTGGCGGGCCCGGACTAGCCATCAATGTCTGAGTGTTGAGGCGTGAAAGAAGGCGGTTTGCAGCAACGCGTCCAGGTGTCTGGGGTGGTTGATTGTGTGGCGCTGCACGTGGGGGCTGCAGGATGAATGATGCTGTTAAAATACATACTACAAAGTAAATCTGAAGACTCACTGTCTGAGGTTGTCTGGCCTGAAGAAGGGGTGCAGCTGGTGTAACTGTGCGACCTAGCTCCAATCAATAATATACCTCAATCACAACGAAGAAAAAGTACTTCGACTTCCTGCCGGCAGCGTTTGACGCGAGTCCAATGCTGTGTTTGGTGATTAAAGACATTTTCCATCGCTGCAAAGGTCACTTACCAGTCAGCGGTGCAAAACCCCGTCCTGGCTCAGGTTGAATTGCATCCTGAACCGTGGGGGTGGTACGTGGGTTACGCTGATTCGAGCGAGTGGGTGCCCTCTGAGGTTGTTCCTGGGAAGCTGTAGTGTGAGAGCTGCTCCTTGTCGAACGAGAGGTATCTCTGGCTGAATCAACAGGTGCAGGCTCATTTGGAGGAGGCTGGCGTCGAGGGCCCATTGTGCAGCGATGAGAGGCGACCTCGCCCATAATAGTCTATCGTCCTGCTTTAAATTCCCAAGATCAAATGTTGTGCCATGGGCATATCTAATGTTTCTTGAAAGATCTCAGATAGAAGTTCATTAGGAGAAATCTCGCAGGCAAGATGTATACAATGAGGACCAAATCTCACGATTCGACAGATGAGATGTGGCCTGACGTGACTAGAGGTAGCCCCAGTAAACCAATAGGCCTGCAGAGGATGTACATGAAATGAAATCAAAGATGGAAGTTTGTTCAACGGTGCGAAATCTGTTGTTCAACAATTAATTTCGGTCGTTTGGCGTGGTTAGTGCATCAGGGGTAGTCTCGATAAACCAATAGGCCTGCAGAGGATGTACATGAAATGAAATCAAAGATGGAAGTTTGTTCAACGGTGCGAAATCTGTTGTTCAACAATTAATTTCGGTCGTTTGGCGTGGTTAGTGCATCAGGGGTAGTCTCGATAAACCAATAGGCCTACAGAGGATGTACATGAAATGAAATCAAAGATAGAATTTTGTTCAAATGTGCAAAATCTGTTGTTCATTTCGGACTCAAAGAATTTGAGTCAGGCACTGGCACGATGAATTATGACTGAGAATGCGGGCTTCCTCAGTGTTGCACCTCCCAATGGCAAGTCGCAGATTTGCCCTGCCCATGACTGGGCTCACCCTAGTGGACAACGACTGGGAAGTTCCACATTTAGCGTCTCAGCAGCACTGCTTTGGTTTCATTCGAGAGGTTGTCTTTAAATGCCGGATCTTTGAACATAGTCTCCAGCCATGCCTGAAGGATTCGAGCAGAACCGTTCAACAAACCCGCACTCAGTGCATGCACTTGGCCCAGTCAACTTCAGTGTTGATGCCTGGACCTCAAGGGCCGGTACATTATATGTAGGCGTCTTTACAGGCTTGAGGCACAGGTATGAATATATACATTGCCATGCACTATGTTTAATTATCACCAGAATCCTACGCCCTTTGCCGGCAGCACTTTGACTGTGGATAACGCATCCAACCAGACTCTCCAACAGATGTCCGGTATGAGATGTCTTGCGCATCTGGTCAATTTGCAAGCTCGAGACCAGGACCATCAGTTGCGAGAACAAGCAAATGTGAGTCATAGATTGCGCTTATCCAACCGTGACCCATTTCCCACAGAGCCCCACGGAAAATCATCCGCTGACAGATTGAGCTGGGAGGAACGGTTTGGGCATCACTTATGCTGTGCTGAGACGGTGAAAATTTTGAGTAATGAAATACTTTTGGAGACTCGAGAATTTGTTTGAATCTTGAAGAACAAATATTTAAGGACAACAAGCTTGTCCCTGCATAAGATGTGGCAAAAGACTGGGCTATCAGATGCGCAAACAAATGCAAGTATTACCTTGTCACGGTTATGAGACCATATTTCTGAAGAACAACCCTTAAAACTTTGTGAGAAGCCTTAATGGCATATTGAGAGTGTAAATCACTTATGTGCAAGGATTTCGTGCATGGGCTGTGGCAAAGCAAGCTGCAGGAAGGTGCAGAGCTTACAACTCTCGTACAGTGATGACATCAACTTTTGCACAAAACGTCCCTGGAAAGAGGCCCAATCCCCCAAGTCATATGTCTCTGACTCACCTTCTGACTCGGGGCCAAAAAAAGCCTCATCGGCTTCACCATAGCTTATACCGGGTGCACGACATTGATCTGATGGCTATGTGAATGGGGGGAAACTGTGTTAGTGGGCACAAAACAGATTACAGAAGGTGTTTGCACTGCAAAAGTAAATAAATTGAGGCTTGAAATGAATACTAAGATGTGTTCCAGTCATATGAAAATACAATGGGAAATAAATAAGGCATATCCAGGCAAGGCAAGCAGGCCGAATCGAGAGATTAGATGCGCAAACAAATAAGCCACGGTTGATAGGTTGAATCAAGCTCCCGCCTACCATAGAGCATCCTCTCAACTACTACTAGAGTCATTTGAATCGCAAAGCCAATATTTTACATTTTTTTGTATCGACTTGAGTGGCTCCAAGTCACCCCAAGTCGACTTCGTTCGACTCATGAGTCGCATGAAGTCACACTCGTGACTCGACTTCGACTCGGTTCAAGTCGACTTCGAAAGTCGACTTGGGAAGGCTGAGTCGCAAGTCTTGACAACATTATGTCCGACGACCCCTGTTGCTCGACTGAGTGTTTCCAGCTGATTGGATGTGGTTCAACTTCACCTCCCAATAATCCATGAAGTGATTTGTTCTGATATCTCAACGCATAAAATTCAGGGTGAATGATTGAAGTTGAGAGCAGTTTAACTTTCTGTTTCAACCCTGTTAGAGGAGAGGCGTATTTTACTTTTGGATTGGTGTCCAGGTAGCCCTCCAGAAAATCTGAGAAGGTCCGCGGCATCACTGCGGTACTCGGCTGGCATCTTTTCAGACCCACAGGTTGGTTGCATGTACCCTCAAGATTAAGAGGAGGAGAGCTGATATATATATTGGCTGCTCTTCAACAGTACAATCCTGAATAATGCGAGGAATCCAAACTCCCATCTCCGAGTGTGAGGACATATATTACTGACAGTGTTTTAAATGAGGATGTGGATCGGAACAATATCGAAGGACAGTTGAATAATTGCTCGATGTACCAATTTAATCGGTGACTTCCAGGGAACCTCGCAGTGTATCAGCGACTTGGTGAAAATTGACCAGTAATCCCCGCAATGCCACCTCACTCGACCTCCTGGTCATTCCTTTGTCAATGAAAGTAGCTGGAGTATGAAATGAAGGTTGGTTACATCAACTCGCAAGCATGGTTGATCGGTATTCTGGGCTCTCACGGTTCAAACGGATCACCCAGAAATCCTCTGGAACATCTCACGGTGCCCTTAATATTGTGGTCTACAGAGAGGGGATCGACAGCCAATCCATGTGCAGACAGCGATCTTCGCTGAAGTGGCTTGCCTATTTTGTAGTATAGCTGTCTAATTCTCAGCAGCGTTCAACGGTACCACCCACCCACCTGAGACTCAATGCAGAGGCTAATTATTTATTTGAATGGATTAATGGCTTAAAAACCATTGTCCCAGTGGACACAGCTACAGGACCTACATTGGGGTGAATTGCGGATACTGACCTTCCAGTGAATATTTGAGCTCCAGACGGACTTTCAGGACTGCGCACATGGCGTGTATTGGCTGAGATGTACTATATTCTTCGCATGATGTTCAACTATACGCACTGTGTTCTTGAGGTAATATTATACCCATGACCTGCACAATTCATCTCTACGCCATTCATGCTCTGGTTCGTGGGATTGCCTCGTCATCCATACGGTGTCCCACATTGATGCAATACTACGGCACTGCATCTCAATGGCAATTCTCCATTGTGTCTGTTCTTCCTTCCGCAGGAGAGTATCACCATTTAGCGTAATTCGTCGCACTGGAATTTTCTCGCAGTATCATGCAGTGCGTCTCAACAAGGTCTGAGGCCGGCTGCGAGTATCATCGTGAATTGGTCTGCAAATAAGGCTAAAGCGTGTTGAACATCAGTGACAGTGATTTAGCTGAATTTATATCAAACCATTTTGTCCGTTCCAGTGCGGCGGTGAATTGCGGGGGTATTAGAAAACCTAATGACAGTCAACATATGACAAGAGCTTCATTGCATTTGGACGATTTATATTTCAGAGAATTCCGCAACTGACTTTTCGGAATGTTTGATGATGATGAGAGGCGTGTTCAACCTCAGTGGTCTCTCGCAGTTGAAAAGACAAGGTTCAAATGTTGAAATTAATCAGTGAAGGTGGACATATTCACTGGGAGAACTGCGTTCAACATCTGGAGCTGGTTTCTTGGTTCGCCCCTCATTCTACGGTGTGTCGCGTGAGGGGCGCACCAGAAACAAAACAAAAAAAAAGGCAATGTGTGGCTGGGTCACCAGTCCATCACAACAGCACACTTCCACGGTAGTACCAGCTGCAGTCTAATGAGGTTGAGATCATATTTCAACCACAGGTCAGAGAGATTCCTCCGGATACCTCACCAGGACCAAATTAAAGACTTCAAGACCAACCTTCCCGGGGTATTGAATCTTGTGAGCAGGGAATTTAAGTCCTTTTTGTTCTCGTATTTATCCTCACTCTGCAACTTCCAATCCATGGGACCGTAGAACCTGTGAGATCCTTGGCACTGTCACGCCAAAGCCAAATAAAATTTGTGCAACATTGCGGGCTTGGGATTTTGGTACAGCAGGTAATCATGCGGAGGCCCCAAACTTCAATGGTTCTTCCGGTTCCATTCGACAGGAGAAGAAGGGAAAGTTTGGTTAGGCCTCTGTGCACACCGCCGCTGTATGCCTCGGCACTCGGAGTGTCCAGTTTGCTAGTGCGCAGAGGTGGCAACTTGAAATTCATGTATAGGCTGAATATTATCTTCCACATGTTTACATGTCATTGAATATGAGAACTTTGTGCCTGACACGCTTGTCAGCCAATTTTTGGTGATACCAAGGCCTTAACAAGTTGCGAGCAAACTGGGCACCGTTGAGAGCGCGGAATACGACTTGCATACCCTCATTCGACAGGGCTGGCTTGGCTCACAGGTTTAATCCGCCCCTTTATTACCCTCTGTGATTGAAGCCCAGATCACCAATGCCATGATGTTTGAAGCAGAAAACGGCTCGAAAAATCAAGATCTATTCCAAAATCGGTTGGTTTAGGTTCTGCGGATCTTCTACATCCATTTTCAAGCCCAAGAGGTCAAATGTGGCCTTATTGATATTTAACTGATGCTCTGAGTCAGAATTCCGGACTGGACCATTAATCCTGTGATTTTTCGGTCAGAAATTGGTCGGTTAACCAAGATCTAGTCAAAGCCTAGTCATAAGAGTGGGGTGCTTTTGTTAGTTGCAGCTGGCTAATGTAACACCAAAAAAAAAAAAAAGTGGGGTTGTGAGAACCAAAGTCGGCAATTCAAAAGGAAGCCTGGAGGATGCAAACTGGCGCCGAAGCGAGCTGAGGACTTGGGACGAAGAGAGGATTCCGAGAAGAAGTGTATGGATTCTCAACTATTAACAGAGTTGATCTACAAAGTAAATACGACGATGTAGCTCGGTATTTATACAGGAATAGCTAGGAGTTCGTGGAGTAAGTAAGTCGGGAGAATAAATGTAAGTAAAACCAAGGCAGTGTGAAGAATAGAAATACGGGTACAATCGGGAATGGAGAATAAGATATCCGCGAAACCTGTGCGCGTAGAATCGGAATGATCGCGGAGGACGGAAGCGAGGGGTTTCTCACATCATCCCCTTCTTAAGGATGGAGGTGGCGTAATCCTTCGATGGTGGTGGTCGAGCAACGCGTCCGAAGCGTGTAGTGCTTTTGGTAGGAGCCTCGTAAGGGGCAGAACGAGGGGCCGGAGGAGGCGTAGGCGTGCGGACAGGAGGAACATGAGTGCGAACGGAAGGATTGGGTGGTGCGGGAGAAGGTTCAGCAATAGGTGTAGAAATCGTGGTGATGGGCGCGGAGACGCGTTCGAAGTTAAAGCGTGACGCCGGCCAACTTTGCGTGAGTCGAGGATCGTCTCGATGTTCCTGGCGTTGTCAAGGGCTTCGAGTTCGACGTGGGGAATGATAGAAGGTGAAATATATTTTTCAAGCAGGGAGACGTGAAAGACGGGATGAAGACGGGACATTGAAGCGGGGAGTTGGAGCAAATAAGTGGAAAGGCCGCGACGTTCGAGGACTTTGAACGGGCCGAGACGACGATAGTCGAGTTTAAGGCTGGGACGGGTCGTCTTGATGTTGCGTCGCATGAGCCAAACGAAGGATCCAACTTCAAACTCGGGTGCAGGAAGATGATGTTGGTTATAATATTTTGCCATGTACTCGTTGGCGTGAGCGAGTTCAGCGCGGAGCTCGGCGTGGATGGTATCGAGTCGTGTAGCGAAATCGGAAGCCGCGGGATTGGAAGAGCGTTCCGAGATGACAGGGGAGAAAGTTGGGTGATAGCCGAAATTGGCGAAGAAAGGAGTTTGCTGAGTGGAGACGTTCTTAGCGTTGTTGAAGGAAAACTCGGCAAGGGCCAGGTAATCGACCCAGTCGTCCTGCTGGTAAGAGTAGTACGTCCGAAGGTACGCTTCGAGCGTCTGATTGGTGCGTTCTGTCAACCCGTCCGTTTGGGGATGGTAAGCGGTTGAAGGTTTCATTTTGGTGCCGCAAAGTCTCATGAGCTCGGTGAGGAAGCTAGAGACGAAGACAGAGCCGCGGTCGGAAATGATGGATTCGGGGAAACCGTGGTAGCGGAAGACGCGGTCAAGGTACAACCGTGCGAGTTCGGGAGCATCCATAGACTCGTTGATGGGAATAAAGTGCGCCGCGCGGGTCATGCGGTCGCAAACGACCCAGATAGAGTCGTAGCCATGGGATACGGGGAGTTTAACGATGAAGTCCATGGAAATCGAGCGCCAGGGTCGGTCGGGGATGTCTAGAGGTTGTAAAAGTCCGTAAGGCTTATGACGCGGTGCTTGGTTGCATTTGCAGTCGCAAGAGTCCACGTAAGAGCGCACGAAACGGCGCATTCCAGGCCATGAGTAATCACGCTCTACGAGGTCATAGGTGCGCGCACGGCCAGGATGTCCAGCGAGAACGGAGTCGTGGCGTTGGTGGAGGACTTTGGAACGGAGAGGTTTGGGGACGTAAACGCGACCTTTATGATAAACAAGGTCTTGTTCAAAGGTGAAATCGGAGTCGCCAGAAGCGAGGGCTTCGCGCCATTCAGTGTCGGAGCGATAAGCAGCCTTGAACTCGTTCAGAGTCTCCGAATTGTCGAGTGCGAAGGTGGCGAGGGAAGAGATGGATATGGGATCAGGAGGAGTCGGAGAATTGGATGGAAAAATGTTTTGGGTGTGGTATAGGGAAAGAAGTGCCTGATTCATCGCGAGGAGGACGTCATCCCCTTCTTTAGGTGCGAAGTCAGAGCGTCTAGAAGGAGCGTCGGCAGGATTCTTTGCACCGGGCAGATAGTCGAGTGGAAAATTAAATTCGGACAGAAACATCGACCATCGCACTTGGCGGCGGTTAAGAACGCGGGTGGACATGAAATATTCGAGGTTTTTATGATCAGAAATGACGGAAATGGGTGTGGAGGTGCCGATGAGCCAGGAGCGCATGTCGCGGAAGCAGTCAACGATGGCGAGAAGCTCCTTGTCATGAATCTCGTAATTGATTTCTGCGGGCGCAAATTTGCGGGAGTAAAATGCAACGGGGTGAAGATCGCCGTTGGCATCAGGCTGGAGGTGTACACCAGCCATCGCAAAGTCGGAGGCGTCGGTATGGAGAGTGGAAGGGAGACGGGGATCGAAATGGCGAAGTACGGGAGCGGTGGTAAAAGCGAGTTTGAGCTCTTCGAAAGCGTGTCGAGCAGCATCGTTGATGCCAGGGAAATTAAGTTTGGCATCCTTGGTCGTGAGGGAGGTCAAAGGAAGGACGATTTTGGCGTAATTATGAACAAATTTGCGATAGAAGTTGGTGAAACCGAGAAAAGACTGAATTTCGCGAACATTGGAGGGAAGAGGCCATTTGGAGATTGTGTCGAGTTTCTTAGGGTTCATTTGGACACCCTTCGAAGAGATGATGTAGCCGAGATATTCGACCTGCGACTTGGAAAACTCGCACTTCTTTGCACTAGCGAAGAGCGAAGCATCGCGGAGCCGATCAAGGACTTGGCGTACACAATCCTCGTGGTCCTGGCCAGGTTTGGTGTAGATGAGGATATCGTCAAGATAGACGACGCAGGTGATGTCGAGGAGGTCGCGGAGAGTGTCCTGGATGTAGGTTTGGAAAGTGGCGGGGGCATTGGAAAGTCCCATGGGCATGACGGTGTATTCAAACAAGCCCAGGTGCGTGCGAAAAGCTGTCTTCCATTCATCGCCCTCCTTGACCCGAATAAGATTGAAGGCATCCTTCAGATCAATGACGGTGAATTTGTCACAACCGTTAACGCGATCAAGAAGGTCGGCGGTCAGAGGGAGTGGATAGCGATTTTTTTTGGTGATGGAATTGAGTCCGCGATAGTCAACACAGAGACGTAGCCCACCATCCTTCTTTTTGGCGAAAAGAATGGGAGCGCCAGCGGAGGAACGAGAGCGCCGAATAGCACCCTTCTTGAGATTACGTTCGATGTAGTCAAAAGTCTCGGCGCGTTCGGCTTCGGACAGGGAATAAATGGGACCGAACGGTGGCGACTTTCCCTCCTCAATCTCGATTTCAATGTCGAAACCGGGACGGTGAGGCGGGAGTTTGGTGACTTCACTGGGGGAAAAGACGTCCAGATAATCGTGGTAGCACTCAGGAACGAGTTTGCGAACGACTTCCTCGGGGTCCGGAGGTTCTGGTTCATGAGGTAAATCAGGCGGGGGAGCGGAAGTGGAAGATGAAGTAGAATCAGATGGTGGCGGCTCGGGCGGCGGAGTAATAATATCGCCGTAGCCAGGAGGGACATCAGGAGCTGTAGTGGCATAGATGCGTGCCTCCAGTTCCTGGTTTGGGGTGTACCAAATTAAATTAGTTTCGCGGTTCTTTGAATATTTAGAGAAACGCGCGGAATTGATGAAACAAATATCAAGGGGTGGTTTGTCGGGAGGCGCTGGTTCAGGCGCGATGGGGACATGAGATGTCCAAACAGAGAGAAGCTCGGTCCGACTAAGGCCGGTTTGAGCGCGAATAGGGCGGAGAATTGAGTGGGATGCGGAGACGTTAGCTAGACGACCGCGGGCGTGTGTATGAACTGGTTCTGCACGATGAATGCAGTCAGAAACGGGTGAAATAAGCGATTTGCCGTTAAGACGAAGGCCTAGACCGACAGAAGATATCGGAAATATGGGAGCTTGTCGCGCCGGAATCAATAAATGCGAAAGTTTTGATGTGTTTGCGTCCGGGGGAGCTCAACTCGATGGGAATGAAGAAATGAGCTATATTCAGTGGGTCGGGACGAACATGGATAGGTAATTCGAAACGGGGAGCAGAAACTGAACGAGCAACCCAGGCGCCATTGAGCACGTGAAAGTGGGTAAGCTCGGGGCGACGGGAGGAAGTATGAACTGTTCCTTCCGTCGCCGAAGACTGCGGAACTAGGTGGTCTTCGGCGGGACTTTTTCCGACTTGTCGCCATGCTTAGCCTTGCGCTTAAAGCAATCGTTCACGACGTGGCCGGCCTTGCCGCAATAGAGGCAAAGATTATTCTTGAAACGCGCCTCGCGTTCCTCGGAGGTGAGTTTGCCGCGTGGAGTACCAGTGCGTACGGCATCAATCTCCATTGGAACAGTCTCGGTAGAGGAAGAGGAAGAGGAAGAGGTCGCATTCGAAGATGTGGATGGGGGATTATGATGAGTGGAAGGAGGATTAGAGTCGGATTTCGCGCTGTGTTTTTTCTCGTTGTTACGTTCAAAAATGTTGTGGTCGATGGCGAGGACGAGTTTCTCCCACGCCTTGAAGTCGGTGGGACGCGGGATGACAGGAACGAGCGCGTCCTTGATCGCATCCTTGAGGCCACGCTTGTAGCGGTCGATTTTGGTCTCCTCCGTCATGTTAAGATGGGCGCAAATCTGATGGAATTTGGTTGTATATTGGAAAGCGGACCCAGTCTGACGAAGACGGTCAAGTTTCATCATTGCGGAGGATTGGAGATTGGGGTCGGCGAAGTTGGTACGGAAGTCGGAGACAAAGAGGGTGAAGTCGAGGAGGAGATGTGATGAATTACGCTTAACGTTCGTGAACCATTCAGTAGGCGAGCCGTCGCCCATGTGGTGGCCCATGTAACGGGACTTGTCCTCCTCGGTGGTGAGAGCAAAGCGCTGGATGTAGACACAGTCCTCAATCTCATTGAGAAAGGGCTCGACCTCGGAGATCTTCCCATTGAAGCGGCGAGGATCGCGAATGCGGGCGGTGCCGCGGGGAATGACAGATGGAGCAGAGGAAGCCGACGGAACGGGAGCAGATGGAGCGGAGGCAGATGCAGTGTTGTTGACTTGCCCTGAACGAAAGTGGTCATAACATTCTGGAACGCACCGAGGTTATTGGCGAGGAGCGTCATCATCTGGGTAAGATCCTGGATGTACTGGGGAGGCTGAGAGTCGGCGGGCTGAGCCTGCTGTAAAACAGCGGGCTTGCGGGGGGTAGTAGTTCTCGGCGTCGGGATCGTGCTGGACGTAGGACATGATGGCGGAGACGAAAGGGGAGATCTGTGATGGCGGGTCAACAAATGTCAAAGATGTGCTTGGCACCAGATAAGATAGGGTGGTAGATCAAACTTGTGAGAACCAAAGTCGGCAATTCAAAAGGAAGCCTGGAGGATGCAAACTGGCGCCGAAGCGAGCTGAGGACTTGGGACGAAGAGAGGATTCCGAGAAGAAGTGTATGGATTCTCAACTATTAACAGAGTTGATCTACAAAGTAAATACGACGATGTAGCTCGGTATTTATACAGGAATAGCTAGGAGTTCGTGGAGTAAGTAAGTCGGGAGAATAAATGTAAGTAAAACCAAGGCAGTGTGAAGAATAGAAATACGGGTACAATCGGGAATGGAGAATAAGATATCCGTGAAACCTGTGCGCGTAGAATCGGAATGATCGCGGAGGACGGAAGCGAGGGGTTTCTCACAGGGGTGCTTGAAGATTTAATAGTTTTAACATTGAGACCGGGTTTGAACGGTACAGACGATGTATTGGGAGTGCTAACCTTGGGCCAGCTTGAACTTTGGTTAGGAATGGCCTGCGGAACGAGTTAAACGAGGCGCGGCACTTCACCCCTTTGCCGCGGCAATAACACAGCCACCGCCGCGTCAGTGCCGCGCCACTGCCGCGTCAATTCCCTGCACTGCCGCGTCAGTGCGCGGCAGTCGCGCGGCACGCGCGGCATTTCCACCCAGCCCGATCGAGAGGGTGTCGACCTAGCGAATAACGCTCCTCTCCAAGACCAGGCCATCTGTTTTTACGTGTATAACTCTCTTGACGATGACGGTTGGTCTCCTGGGAACTAGTTCGCATTCAATATTCATCTATGACCTCTCGTGCAGCTGCCCTGCGATATGCGGTGGATCCAGATGTTATCAAGGCGTGTAGCCATGTATCCACCTCCGACAGCTCCATCCGGGCCCGGGGCGACGCTTTTAAGGACTCCTTGCTCCAACGAGACGCCTCGTGCATATTCACCGATGTGCCGCCGCTACTCTGCGAAGGGACACATATTATCTCTTTTCACAAGGGTGACGAGGTGGGTCGCCGTCCATCGCCTCTGCTCTATCTGAACAACCATTTACCTAGTGGTTCGATCTGATTGTGAAAAACCGGCCTGCCAGCGCGGATGAAGATGTTTCCGACCTCACCACAGTGAATGACCGACGAAATGGGATGCTCCTCGGACTTGAAGTACACGTCCTCGCTGAGTCAAGGCAGGTTGTTGTTATACATGTATGCTGCCTATTCGTGGAGATTTTGGCACCCTTATCTCACGTTATATCAGACGCCGAATGCTGTGCTTAATGTCGACGACGTCCCACCCCGCCACACTCGGGATCTCGATGACAATATCAAATACCCGGATAGAGAACGTTACACCCTTCACTGGCTGGACGGCGCCTCACCAAAACTGTTAACCCGCGTACCCAACAACTCCGATGCGACATTCAGGAAATATACTCACATCCCGAAGCCTTCGCCCATGCTGCTCCACTACAACTATGGCGCCGCTGCCGTGAAGTGGTGGGGCCACGGTAAGTCGCACCTGGAGATTTCAAATCGGCCAACTATGCCTCGGCCGAGCGTTCCTGTGCCAGCTGCAACGGGCCCCATTAGAACTAAACGAACTGCGGCACAACTGGACGCGTCCATCCAGAAACGAGCAACGGGGAATACGGGAGCATCTGGGTCTGGCCCTCGGGAAAGCGAAGCGGCGCGAGATGAAGAAGCTATGGATCCTGACGAGATCGTCATGTTCTTTTGGTCCCAGAACCCCGCCGCACTCGAGCGTCGAAAACGCGAAGCAGAGGATCGAATACACGAAGAGGAAGAGCGTGCTTCCCGCATGGAACAGTGGCGAGAGAGTGTGATAGCTGTCTAGTTTTATGTTGTTAATACTGTACCATCTGAGCGCTATTACAGATCATGTTCTTGAACTGAGCAGCGCGCGCAGGGAAGGTGAGCTGCAGGATTGCGCATGAGCAACGGGAAGATTAGGAAACGGCAGAAATCGCACAGCTGCGAGATGTTCAGTAAATCCCAGATGTTCGCGCCAAAACAAGAAACCCTTCTTCAGGGATGACATCATTAATTGCATGAACTTGGGAAGGAAAAACAGTTTCATATCGGGGTTCGGGAAGTGTGGTGAGGACAGTGAAGTACTCCCGTTGGAGCGCCCACCTCTTCGCTAGCCAAAAATGACCACAGGAGAATGAGAGTCCCTGTTCTGCGGGAAACGGCCTGCACTATGTCTGAACTCAGAATCATTGCAAACAAAGGAAATACCTAGATTGAGCTCTGAGACAGTGTACAGTCTATGATTCAAGTAATTTTCGATCACCTCTGGAGCTGTTTGCCTACCAGCCCGCGTTTGCAATTAATGCCGAGGCTCCGATTTCACCCCACGTGGTGTCGTCGGGAAGCAGAAGGCAGAAACAAACCTACCTGTGGTAATTTCCTTGCTTCCGTGCAAGATTTAGGGGTACAGGCTGTCAGCAAGAGATGAGATAAAGCGGGTAAGGCCGACAAGCGGCACAGCCCGCTACCACTAAATAGATCTTTGATTCCCAGCAGAATTTCTGGCCGGCCCAAAGCTCGCTCGGTCGACGCAGCAGCGTCGACCAGCTCGCATTGGGCCGCATTCAGGTGAGATTAATAAATAAAGTTGCGTCATATTTTTTTTTGCAGCTAACTTTCTACTTGAAATTTGAAATTTGAAACTTGTTGAAACAATCACGCTCCAAAAAGCCTCGGACAGATCCAGGCTGGAGTCAGGCATGAGGGTCAGTCAAAGACTCAGAGTAGCGGTTTCCAGGCAGTTTTGGGTCAGTTTTGCTGTCGGTTCTGGAAACCGTTTTGGAAAATACTTTCATCATCCATGTGAGAAAGAGCGCACAAAGTTGACCGACCTGATTTTGAAAGCGGTTCTGTCAATAAAAAAAATCCTGAATAACCGTGTGAGAACCGGAACCGTCTCAAGACCGGCTGGTAAAATCTCCACCAGAGGAAGCCATGCAGGCTGGTTTGGAATTTAAATCGGTTCTAATCAATTCAAAACCGACCGCCAGAATCACCCTAAATTTTCGACTCTGACTGACCCTATTGACGCACATGCAACAAGCATCTGATTGTCACTAGGAGGATACCGGAATTTAAAGAGATGTACGGAATTTTAAAGGGATAACTTTTGGTTCATTTGCAGACTAGCAGTAACCGGAGGCATCGGACACTAAATCAGCAGGATTACGATCATCTGTCGGCATTGACTCGCTTGCTCACGGCAGTCTACAAGCCGAGGAATTTTAGCAGGGGAGTTCACTGCTTACACAGAAGGAAATGACCAAAATGTGATTTACTGCAGGGCCTCAAAATACTAAGGCCCTCCGGGCACCCCTGGTACCTCTTGCTATACCAGAGGATAATTCCTTGATGTAAATATTATCATTTTAAAGCCAGATTCAAAACCAGAGACTACTAGCTCAGGTTCACTTGGTCAACGCGAAGCGCGTCAACCAAGCTTACATTGAGCCATGAATGGCAGGACACAGGATAATTTGGTTGCATAAAATATCATGTTCAGATACAAGCGAGATTCACAAAAGTCGAGATTGCATGGCGCTGGAAAACGCGGAGTGCGCTGCATGTACTCAAAGATTTCTTAATTTTCTGCAACCATGTGGTAACTATGGGCGTCAATGATGATTTACATTATGGATTTGAGACCAGGTTCTTTCAGTACGTTCCTTAGTCAGTACCAGGAACCACACTCGGAGGAACCTAAAAAACGCCCGAAGATCCCCTCGGTCACCACTTGCGCGTGCGCGCAAGCGTTGACCAGCTCACATCGAGCCGACAGATGCTAGACTTGATTTGAGAATTGTTCTTGATTTTATGGACAGTGTTGAATCTTCATTGCTTGAGGATAATTTTTACAAACAAGATCCACTAGCAAGATTGACGAGATTTTACTGAAGGGAGGAAAGTCGCTTTCAGCAGGAATATCTTTAATGAATTAATTAACAGCTGGCCATGCTATGATTGTCAGGTCAATGAGTTCCTTTTCGCACATACCATTTGATCAATGGAGGCGCACGCCCGCAAGAGCGCCGAAAGCATGCTCTCAATTTTGGCTCATTATTTAGTTATTTTATTTTAGTTTTTAACGGCTGGCAGGTGGGGCTGAAGACGACACAGCAGGAATGTAATAAGGCAAGAGAAGGGTGAGCGAAGATGGACAAATTGCAGGCACCATACATCAGTTTCATGGTGACAGACAAGGGACTGGGAGAGGTTTTTGAGATATTTATTTATTTATTTAATGGCATCAGGCCAGGAGGCTGAGAAAGGGTTTCTTGAGCATACATTTAATTAATTTTGGAGTTTTGTTGATGGGATCAGTGATGGTCGTGATTTGGAGATTCATATGGCCCTCCGGGCACCCCTGGTACCGCTGACCTGTGCCTTTACCTGTTGGCTGGTTGCTTCCGATATATCATACCCAGGATTCAGGACACCCCCAATATTTATTAGGATATTTAGTAGATTTTAGGGTTGCCTATTTCAGCCGTTATTCTCCTTTCAATTGTATAGCAGATTGAACTCATGTCCCAGCACCAGGTTGTCAAATAGGTAAATTATATCTGTGTGAACAACTTGCTTTTATGAGAGCCATGTAATATTTATTCATTGCTGCGTTCTTTCCTAATCGAAGATGTGTGGGTGAGATACCAAGCCAAAATCTTGTCCAGCTTTTGCCTTGGTGATACCTGTGTTTGGAGACCCAGAGATAGTGCCTGTATCTTGGGTTAAGAAATACAACTCAACTCAAGTCTTTCCAACTATGTATGGGGATATGTAATCGCAACGCAGGCTTCCGACATTCTCAACCATCGAGAAACTTCAAAAGTTCAGCATGTTTGCCATGAGTAATAAATTCAGGCAGCCTTGGTAAGTGATTTGAAGCTGAGAAAGATGGGCCAGGCTCACCCTCGCCCGAGCTTCGCTCGGCTCGAGTGAGCCCGTAGGCCCGGTTGCAAGGTTTTCAGGATGATGCCGAAAAGCCGTTTGTGGCAATCACCGAAAGATTGGTAATCCATGATCTGGACGTGATTCTGAGGACCGCATTTAAAGGTTTTTCAGCCACCGACCTGGATCACGGCAATCACCGTGAGGTTGGTAATCCATGATCTGGTAGCGATCTTGAGGACTGGATTTACGGAAGGGAGACCTGGAACCTAAGACGATACCAGGAATTTTACAATTGCGTTTGAGACCTGGGTCCGTTACCGGTAACCAGGAATAGGGCACCCCAGAACCCTTACCTAAAGGTAGCGGGAATACTAAAACAAACTTCCTACCTCTGGAACTTTATTTCGACTTGAAGCATTGATCGACGAGCCAAGAGGTGATATGGATACGCAAGGACCTTCCGACGTATCCATTCACATAAGCGCTGCGACTCAGACTCCGCATCACGGCGTGCCTTCGTGTCTGTGACCTTTCCGCTTGCCCCGGATACCGAAGGACGACGAGTGCAACTGGCCGCCAATCCGCGATAATTCACCAACAACAGTAACGGTGCAGCCGGGGTCCAGGGACCTGAAAGGGCATGTGAACATTGAGTATTGAAAGCTTAGAGGGATGGAAGCCTTAGAAAAAAAAATCGCAGTTTGAATCGCAATCTACCTGACATTCAAACATCACAATTTCAATAGGGTCATTCACAGTAGCCTTTTTTCCTTCCTTTTCCGCTCCCTTTTTTTCTTGCTTTTTTGTATTCCCGCCGTTTTTCTCCGGGGGGGTTTTTTTTCCCCCTTTTGAATTTCAACATGCAAAAAGGGTGTAAATCCCCAAAATCTAGGTCCAACATGCGATATTGGATGAATTCAGACAAAAAAGGAAGCGAAAAAGGGTCAAAAAAAGGCTACTGTGAACATTCCGGTTTTCAGCTCCCTTTTTCGGCCCTTTTCACACCCTTTTTGGCTCCCTTTATCCATTTCATGCAGTCTGGGTGCCCTTATGCTTCCTCAAAGGTCACATAGCACCTCAAGTGTTCAAAAAGGACTGGGGTGAAATTTTCTGGATTTTATAGCTCACTCGGTTCCATTTATCTTGTCATGATTCGGCATTATTCCAACATTTTCACTTAACTTCAACCCCGGGTATCCCGGGTTATCACAAGCATACGGAATAACCACCAGGGGGTTATTCGTAGTCGCTTGGGGCGATTGCATTGGGAATAACCAATCAGGGGTTATTCAAATGCTGATCGGCACACGCGTAGGACGATTGGATTCAGAATAACCAACCAGGGGTTATTCAAACGACGATCGAGATACCAGAATAACCAACCAGGGGTTATTCAAACGACGATCGGGATACCCCGATCGCCCGTTACCAAGATCGAACGCCTACAGACGGTTGTTATTTCATAGAGGGACAACCATCAGTTTCATAGGACACAGTATATAAACTCGGTAGAATCTACATGTACTCTAGATTCTACCTCGTCTAATATCAAGTCTACTTTGACCTGACAACGGCACAGCGCTCTCTCACCTCGACTACGAACGACGCACGTTCACATATCATCTTCTCCTCGAGTTCTCCTCGAGTTCGGTGACCAGGCGGCTACTCCGCCGTCTCTCCAAGTCTCGCGACGCTCCACCTCGACGGCTATAGCCAAACTTCCCCAGTAGAGCCGGGTTGTTCAGTGCTGCCCTCTCGTTGTCGGTCGCGACCACTTCAGACCGGGTTATTCAACTATCGTCCCAGCTGGGTTATTCTCTGTCCCGCCACAGCCAGGTCGACCCAGGGCTTGTCTTGACAGAAGGTAGAATCTAGTCTACCCACCCCGACGATCGTTACCACGCACGAAATATAACCCCTGAAACACCACGATGCTACAGATGAATGTCTACCTGCAGAACTCCAGGGAAGAAGGGAGTTTAGGACGATGGGTGGTGCGCACCCTCTGACCCTTCTTCTCCTCGCACTCGCCGGATTGCTTGTGGCCTGGTACTCCCAGGTGCCCACATACCTCGGACCTCGATACAGACGCCTCGTAGGAGCGAGACGCGGCCCGATGGAAATTATTCGTGGCTACGGCCACGACTTTGGGTGCTGGCTGGCGCGTTTGTGTAGACCACGGCCCCAGCCCATATTCGCCAAGGACAATGCGGAAGACGACCCGCAAGGGGGCTAGGCCCCCGGAGGGAACACAGAAGGGGCCCGTAGCCCCGAACGACGACGAATATGCGGACATGCCGCCCCTCATGGACATAGTGGGCGCGCACGCCGACGACCTCTTTGTGAGGGACCCGTTTTCCCAGGATGACGATGCTAGTCCCGGGTCTAACAGAAACAATGCGGGGAATCAACAACTCCCGACGACGGATGTACCAGGACGAGTGGTATTCGACAGTGGGGCGCCTATAGAAAGAGAAGAGAGATCATCTATGAGGCAGAACCCAGCACCGGAAGACCGGTGGAAGAAACCGAGCGCATACTCGGGGAACCAGGGGAATAGGCTGGATGAAGGCAACAAGAACCCGAATGGAAATACCCGCGGTGATCCGCACTTATACCCGGCTCGCATCTTTCATCACTCGCTTCTTTATCTTATCGCACTCACTTCCAAAGAAACTTCGCACGGTTCAAAAGTTCGTATTCCAAGAAAGAAAAAGACTTCGCAATTACAAGGCTACGATACGACGACGTTTGTAACATATAATGAATACAAATATTGTTCAAAAAAGAAGAGCGTCCCGGCGCGCCAGAGTCCGAAGCAATCCCCTATCACTGCTCCTCGCTTCCCCTTCCCTTTCCGTCCACTGGCGGCATCTCGACGTCCTGGCTCGCGAGCTCGAGGACGGATGCAAGATGCGCCACATATTGAGCACGTTGCTCGGCGGCAAGGTTGAGAGATGGGCGGCGAGGTTTTGAGCATCTCGCGCGACACCTTGGGAGGTGAACTCCGGGTTGCGTCGAGGAACGGAAGGGGGCGGCTCCATCTCCACGTCGGCGGGGAAGGCGGCGAAGGGTTGTTGAAACCCGGACCCGCCAAGACCCCAGCGCGGAGGATGGAGCGGGCGGCGGCGCTGGTCGCGGAGGTGGTCCCCGACTGGAGGACGCTTGTTGCGAAGGCGGGGGCGCAGGTTCTTCGTCCAGGTCGAAATCGCCTAATGAGAAGCCCAACTCGTCGTCTTGAGAACAAGCGCGGGGCGGGAGCAGCGGTGGATGACCTGCGCGGGTCCCGCCGCAGATGCGGCGGGCGCTGGGTGACGAGAAGAACCCGGCGCGGCGCGGGGGCGGTTCGCTTGCGCCGTGCGACGATGGAACAATCGATCCGTATTCTGGAGCGGCTGGAATTAGTACAGGAATGACCTGTACTAGTCCACTATATTCACTAGACGAAGAAGAAGATTAGACAGAAGCAAAAACAGAGTGCAAGACGACTCACCCAAATGGGCCAGGTCCATTGACCGAGGGTCCGGAAGCAAGAGCTGGTAGCGCCCTTCCCCGAGATGCTCCCAAAACTCGAACCGAAAATCCCACAAAACCTCCTCCATCCGCTCGTTGAATGCCTCCTGGAAATCGCTCCAGGTCTGGCATTTCTTGTGCAGCTCGTTGCAATGGTAACAAGTGCGACGCGGCTTGTTGGGACGTTTTGCGTTGAGGTCGGTGTCGTCAGAGCAGAAACACCCCGGTTCACAATGGGGACATCGCGGCAGGAGTTGGCGGACCACGGCGCCAATAGGGCGGTGTGCTTCGTGCACAAAAGTGGTCGGCGTGGCGCGACTATCAACGACCAGCCTTGGCGCTGGAGGCCACTTGGACCGCGTGCGGTTGCCCGCTGGGATCCGAATGGTTGGGCCCCGTGGGTTGTGACGGGGAGAAGGCGACCGTGGGCAGCGGGCAGGGGGCGGGAAGGGCGACGAGGGGGAGATTGCGCGCGAGGTGCAGCTCGGCGCTCCCTCCCATTCTGATCTCTTCGGACCCTCGGCGACGTTTCCGCGAGGGGATGTCCGGCGGGGACTGAGAGGCGGGACGGGGATGAAGTCCTCCTGGTTCCAATTTGGACGCGGAGGAGGGGGCGGGCGCGATGGTGGAGTTGGAGGACGCGGTGAAGGAACCCGCGCCGGCGAAGGAGGGGGGGTGGCGCCTGCGAAATCCCGCCAGTACAGGCCATGCTCCCGCACAAACTCGTCCAGCTCATACCCCTCAAGAACCCGCGACGCGTACGAGGGGTCGGGATCGTCGAAGTCGGGCGGCGACACGGTTGCCGCCTCGCAAGGGATGCGCGCAGAAGGGCCATTCATGCCCACCTCCGCCAAATCTGAAGGACTCGGGGTTCAATACGACGATGGGGAAACGAGACGAGCGACGTACGGTCGTAGAACTCCGCCATCCGTGGGAATTGGAACCAAGTGGATTGTTCGTTGGGCTGATTTGGGGCCAGAGGCTCTCGAGGATCGAACCAATTTGCAGGAAGAACCCGAATGGCGGTCTCCGGTCGCAAGTAATTGCTCCAGAAGGGGGTTGAACCCCGCTCCGCAAGTCTACCCCAACGACGGTTGAGGTCGAAGACGCGATATTTGGGCGCCCAGTCGGGGTGGAGAACTTGCACAATCTGGTCGAGCAGATCGACGAAATGGAACGAATACGCCACCGAGGCCCCGACTTGCGCAAGCCAGAGGAGGCGTTGCTCGAACTCAACTATGAGCGGGGTAAATGGAGTGGGAAGGGGGAAAGAAGACGAAGACGCACCATGATCGTCAGGTTCTCCTGGACTCGCCCTCGATGTCCGCGTTCATACGCGCAATCGCGCTCAGGACGTCGTCAAATTGGGACACGATCTCCGACTCAAATCAAGGTCCTCGAGTCTCTCGTTCCACAGATGTGTGTTCCAGGCTATAACGACTTGCATGTGGGGGGGCCGAAAACCTGGAACTGGAACCAAGACGAGAGGACCTGAGCACGAAGAGCTGATGGGCGACCTCCGCGAACGACCAAGAGAGGGGTACACCGCTGGCATGCCACCCAGCGGACGCGCTGATAGGCACAGTGGTGCCGGCGCGGAGGAGGTTGGACGTCCTGGAGGGACGTTGAGAGTGGCGTAACCAGTCCCAGAGCGCTGGGTTGAACTGGGGAGGGGGAGGCGGGAGAACCGCCGTTGGGAGTATAACTCCCGGTCGTTCCAAGACCGCGGAAGAGGACCCACGTACGCGCGGGTGCGAGCGGGATTTGAGAGGTCCCAACTGCACTCTCGAGGTAGGGGAACCCGCCAAGGATTGAGAACGAAGGGTGACTGGTCGGCGAAGATGGAGACGACGCCAGGGTTTAGAGGGGGGCGCGGCACCCCAAATGGACGCTCAGGCGAGGGGACGATGGTCTCAAAGTCGCGGAGACGAAGGCCGATGCGCGCTTGGGCGCGCGAGTAGGGGCGAGCCAGCTTCCAGGGGAAATCCGACATGGGGGAAGAAAAAAGGAGATAGGAGAGGCGCGCGCACCCTGACCGGGTTATATAAAGCACGGTCAGGGGCGCAAAAGAACCGCAGCACAATTCAAACGCAGAACCCGCGCTTGCAAATGGAAGAAGCTAAAAGCTGAAACATTATGCAAAAGGCCAAATGGGGAAGCAATTAACGTTTAGATCACGCATGACTGCGATTGATCTACACGAGTTGCTTCCGCCAATTATGCCGAAACTGTGGCAGTGCTCGGTGATCAAAACTCAAGAAGCCGATTACCGCGATCAAATATTGGGATGAAGAGGAATAAAACACGACAACGAGGAATTACCGGGTTCAACCGGGTTCCTCTTTGAAGTGCGAAACGAAATCCACGCTCCACAGTATTCTAGGGTCGCTGGGACATCGACCTTGAAGAGGGGGGGTAATGTCATGATTGGCATTATTCCAACATTTTCACTTAACTTCAACCCGGGTATCCCGGGTTATCACAAGCATACGGAATAACCACCAGGGGGTTATTCGTAGTCGCTTGGGGCGATTGCATTGGGAATACCCAATCAGGGGTTATTCAAATGCTGATCGGCACACGCGTAGGACGATTGGATTCAGAATAACCAACCAGGGGTTATTCAAACGACGATCGAGATATCAGAATAACCAACCAGGGGTTATTCAAACGACGATCGGGATACCCCGATCGCCCGTTACTGTCAAGACAAGCCCTGGGTCGACCTGGCTGTGGCGGGACAGAGAATAACCCGGCCGGGACGATAGTTGAATAACCCGGTCTGAAGTGATCGCGACTGACAACGAGAGGGCAGCACTGAACAACCCGGCTCTACTGGGGAAGTTTGGCTATAGCCGTCGAGGAGGAGCGTCGCGAGACTTGAAGAGACGGCGGGGTAGCCGCCTGGTCACCGAACTCGAGGAGACCTCGAGGAGAAGATGATATGTGAACGCGCGTCGTTCGTAGTCGAAGTGAGAGAGCGCTGCGCCGTTGTCAGGTCAAAGTAGACTTGATATTAGACGAGGTAGAATCTAGAGTACATGTAGATTCTACCGAGTTTATATACTGTGTCCTGTGAAACTGATGGTTGTCCCTCCTATGAAATACCGACCGTCTGCAGGTGTTCGATCTTGGTAACGGGCGATCGGGGTATCCCGATCGTCGTTTGAATAACCCCTGGTTGGTTATTCTGATATCTCGATCGTCGTTTGAATAACCCCTGGTTGGTTATTCTGAATCCAATCGTCCTACGCGTGTTCCGATCAGCATTTGAATAACCCCTGGTTGGTTATTCCCAATGCAATCGTCCAAGCGACTACGAATAACCCCCTGGTGGTTATTCCGTATGCTTGTGATAACCCGGGATACCCGGGGTTGAAGTTGAGTGAAAATGTTGGAATAATGCCAAATCATGACATTACCCCCCCTCTTCAAGGTCGATGTCCCAGCGACCCTAGAATACTGTGGAGCGTGGATTTCATTTCGCACTTCAAAGAGGAACCCGATTGAACCCGGTAATTCCTCGTTGTCGTGTTTTATTCCTCTTCATCCCAATATTTGATCGCGGTAATCGGCTTCTTGAGTTTTGATCACCGAGCACTGCCACAGTTTCGGCATAATTGGCGGAAGCAACTCGTGTAGATCAATCGCGGTCATGCGTGATCTAAACGTTAATTGCTTCCCCATTTGGCCTTTTGCATAATGTTTCAGCTTTTAGCTTCTTCCATTTGCAAGCGCGGGTTCTCCGTTTGAATTGTGCTGCGGGTTCTTTTGCGCCCCTGACCGTGCTTTATATAACCCGGTCAGGGTGCGCGCGCCTCTCCTATCTCTCTTTTTCTTTCCCCCATGTCGGATTTCCCTTGGAAGCTGGCTCGCCCCTACTCACGCGCCCAAGCGCGCATCGGCCTTCGTCTCCGCGACTTTGAGACCATCGTCCCTCGCCTGAGCGTCCGTTTGGGGTGCCGCGCCCCCCTCTAAACCCTGGCGTCGTCTCCATCTTCGCCGATCAGTCACCCTTCGTCCTCAATCCCTGGCGGGTTCCCTTCCTCGAGAGCGCGGTTGGGACCTCTCGAATCCCGCTCGCACCCGCGCGTACGTGGGCCTCTTCCCGCGGTCTTGGAACGACCGGGAGTTATACTCCCAACGGCGGTTCTCCCGCCTCCCCCTCCCCAGTTCAACCCAGCGCTCTGGGACTGGTTACGCCACTCTCGTCGTCCTCTCCAGGACATTCAACCTCCTCCGCGCCGGCACCACTGTGCCTATCAGCGCGTCCCGCTGGGTGGCATGCCAGCGGTGTACCCCTCCTCTTGGTCGTTTGCGGAGGTCGCCCATCAGCTCTTCGTCACTCAGGTCCTCTCTTCTTGGTTCCGGTTCCAGGTTTTCGGCCCCCCGCACATGCAAGTCGTTATAGCCTGGAACGCGCATCTGCGGAATGAGAGACTCGAGGACCTTGATTTGAGTTCGGAGATCGTGTCCCAATTTGACGACGTCCTGAGCGCGATTGCGCGTATGAACGCGGACATCGAGGGCGAGTCCAGGAGAACCCTGACGATCATGGTGCGTCTTCGTCCTCCTTCCCCCTTTTCGTGCACTCCATTTACCCGCTCGTAGCTTGAGTTCGAGCAACGCCTCCTCTGGCTTGCGCAAGTCGGGGCCTCGGTGGCCTATTCATTCCATTTCGTCGATCTGCTCGACCAGATCGTGCAAGTTCTCCACCCTGACTGGGCACCCGAATATCGCGTCTTCGACCTCAATCGTCGTCGGGGTAGACTTGCGGAGCGGGGTTCAACCCCCATCTGGAGCAATTATTTGCGACCGGAGACCACTATTCGGGTTCTCCCCGCAAATTGGTTCGATCCTCGAGAGCCGTTGGCCCCAAATCAGCCCAACGAACAATCCACTTGGTTCCAATTCCCGCGGATGGCGGAGTTCTACGACCGTACGTCGCTCGTCTTGTTTCTCCATCGTCGTATTGAACCCCGGGGTCTTCAGATTTGGCGGAGGTGGGCATGAATGGCCCTTCTGCGCGTATCCCTTGTGAGGCGGCAACCGTGTCGCCGCCCGACTTCGACGATCCCGACCCTCGTACGCGTCGCGGGTTCTTGAGGGGTACGAGTTGGACGAATTTGTGCGGGAGCATGGCCTGTACTGGCGGGATTTCGCAGGCGCCACCCGGTGGTCACGGCCACCCCCCCTCCTTCGCCGGCGCGGTTCCTTCACGCGTCCTCCTACTCACCATCGCGCCCCGCCCCTCCTCCGCGTCCAATTGGAACCAGGAGGACTTCATCCCCGTCCCGCCCTCAGTCCCCCGCCGGACATCCCCTCGCGGAACGTCGCGAGGATCCGAAGAGATCAGAACGGGGAGGGAGCGCCGAGCTGCACCTCGCGCGCAATCTCCTCGTCCCCTTCTCCGCCCCTGGCGCGCCCGGTCGCCTTCTCCCGTCGCAACCACGGGGACCACCATTCGAATCCCAGCGGGCAACCGCCCGCGGTCTAAGTGGCCCCAGCGCCGAGACTGGTCGTTGATAGTCGCGCCACGCCGACCACTTTGTGCACGAAGCACACCGTCCCATTGGCGCCGTGGTCCGCCAACTCCTGCCGCGATGTCCCCATTGTGAACCGGGGCGTTTCTGCTCTGACGACACCGACCCCAACGCAAAACGTCCCAACAAGCCGCGTCGCACTTGTTACCACTGCAACAAGCTGCACGAGAAATGCCAGACCTGGAGCGATTTCCAGGAGGCATTCAACGAGCGGATGGAGGAGGTTTTGCGGGATTTTCGGTTCGAGTTTGGGGAGCATCTCGGGGAAGGGCGCTACCAGCTCTTGTTCCGGACCCTCGGTCAATGGACCTGGCCCATTTGGGTGAGTCGTCTTGTACTCCTTTTTCCTCCTGACTGATCTTCTTCTTCGTCTA
The DNA here is from genome assembly GCA_029378395.1 of Mycena leptocephala. Taxonomy (NCBI): domain Eukaryota; kingdom Fungi; phylum Basidiomycota; class Agaricomycetes; order Agaricales; family Mycenaceae; genus Mycena; species Mycena leptocephala. The sequence continues at coordinate 2,168 of JARJLF010001209.1, read as the reverse complement.
GCGAATATAGTGGACTCGTACAGGTCGTTCCTGTACGAATCCAGCCGCTTCAAAATACGGACCGATCATTCCGTCGTCGCACGGCGCAAGCGAACCGCCCCCGCGCCGCGCCGGGTTCTTCTCGTCGCCAGCGCCAGCCGCATCTGCGGCGGGAGCTCGTGCAGGTCGTCCACCGCCGCCCCCGCCCGCGCTCGCTCTCAAGACGACGAGCTGGGTTTCTCGTTGGGCGATTTCGATCTGGACGAAGAGCCCGCGCCCCCGCCCTCGCAACAAGCGTCTTCAAGTCGGGGACCGCTCCGCGACCAGCGCCGCCGCCGCCATCCTCTGCGCCGGGGTCTTCGGCGGGTCCGGGTTTCAACAACCCTTCGGCCGCCTTCCCCGCCGACGTGGAGATGGAGCCCGCCCCTCTCCCGTTCCTCGAGCGCAACCCGGAGTTCACCTCCCAAGGTGTCGCGCGGACGTCAAAACCTCGCCGCCATCTCTCGACCTTGCCGACCGAGCAACGCGCTCAATACCTGGCGCATCTTGCATCCGTTCTCGAGCTTGCGAGCCAGGACGTCGAGATGCCACCAGTGGATCGGAAAGGGAAGGGGAAGGCGAAGGAGCGATGAGTAGGGGGTTGCTTCGGACTCTGGTGCGCCGGGACGCTTTTTCTTTTGAACAATTTGTATTCATTATACTGTTACAAACGCCATCGTATCGTAGCCTTGCAATTTGCGAAGTTTTTTTCTCTTTCTTGAAACACGAAGCCTTTTTTGAACCGTGCGAAGTTTCTTTGGGAAGTGAGGTGCGATAAGATAAAGAAGCGAGTGATGAAAAGATGCGAGCCGGGTATAGGTGCGGATCAGCCGGGGTATTTCCATTCGGGTTCTTGTTGCCTTCATCCAGCTATTCCCCTGGTTCCCCGAGTATGCGCTCGGTTTCTTCACCGGTCTTCCCGGTGCCGGGTTCTGCCTCGTAGATGATTCGTTCTTCTCTTTCTACAGGCGCCCCACTGTCGAGTACCACTCGTCCTGGCACATCCGTCCGTCGGGAGTTGTTGATTCCCGCATTGTTTCTGTTAGTCCCGGGACTAGCATCGTCATCGGGAAACGGGTCCCTCACGAAGAGGTCGTCGGCGTGCGCGCCCACTATGTCCATGAGGGGCGGCATGTCCGCATATTCGTCGTCGTTCGGGGCTACAGGGCCCTTCTGTGTTCCCTCCGGGGGCCTAGCCCCCTTGCGGGTCGTCTTCCGCGTTGTCCTTGGCGGAATATGGGGCTGGGGCCGCGGTCTACACAAACGCGCCACCAACACCCAAGTCGTGGCCGTAGCCACGGATAATTTCCATCGGGCCGCGTCTCGCTCCTACGGACGTCTGTATCGAGGTCCAAGATATGTGGGCATCTGGGAGTACCAGGCCACAAGCAATCCGGCGAGTGCGAGGAGAAGAAGGGTCAGGAGGGTGCGCATCACCCATCGTCCTAAACTCCCTTCTTCCCTGGGGTTCTGCCAGGTAGACATTCATCTGTAGCATCGTGGTGTTTGGGGTTTATATTCGTGCGTGGTAACGATCGTCGGGGTGGGTAGACTAGATTCTACCTTCTGTCAAGACAAGCCCTGGGTCGACCTGGCTGTGGCGGGACAGAGAATAACCGGCCGGGACGATAGTTGAATAACCCGGTCTGAAGTGATGCGACTGACAACGAGAGGGCAGCACTGAACAACCCGGCTCTACTGGGGAAGTTTGGCTATAGCTGTCGAGGAGGAGCGTCGCGAGACTTGAAGAGACGGCGGGGTAGCCGCTGGTCACCGAACTCGAGGAGACCTCGAGGAGAAGATGATATGTGAACGCGCGTCGTTCGTAGTCGAAGTGAGAGAGCGCTGCGCGTTGTCAGGTCAAAGTAGACTTGATATTAGACGAGGTAGAATCTAGAGTACATGTAGATTCTACCGAGTTTATATACTGTGTCCTGTGAAACTGATGGTTGTCCCTCCTATGAAATACCGACCGTCTGCAGGTGTTCGATCTTGGTAACGGGCGATCGGGGTATCCCGATCGTCGTTTGAATAACCCTGGTTGGTTATTATGATATCCGTCGTCTGAATACTGTGGTTATTCTGATCCATCGTCCGCGTGTTCCGATCGCATTGAATAACCCCTGGTTGGTTATTCTGAATCCAATCGT